>CAXAKS010000100.1:0-21402 GCA_963969495.1 Ceratothoa steindachneri | reverse complement strand
CATTTCATCCTAAATGGTGGCTATCCATTAAGCCATAAAACGTTCCATTCCCTTTGATTGGTCGGGAAACAGAGTACTACCGCTCTACATGAACCTGTTCCACTTAAAATGGCTCCTAGTGCCTTGCGTCTTGCCTCCGATTGCTAGTTTAATCCTTATGTGAATTTCCTTATTCGAACAGGCGATCTCGTCCCCAAACGAAAATGAGTGAGTGGAGCAATTAACGAAATCATTTTTTTTAGATTTCCGTCAACATAAGTATTTACACATTTTAGCCTACTGGTTAGTGTCGTTGCCTGAAAAGCGAAGAACGCTCGATTGCTCAGGTTCGAACTGCAACTATTTTCACTTTCTTTACTGGCTAAAATTGTTTATATTATTTTATTCCGTTTGCTATCTTTCTATCTTTCTCTCTCTCTCTCTCTCTCTCTCTCTCTCTCTCTCTCTATCTCTCTCTCTCTCTCTCTCTCTCTCTCTCTCTCTCTCTCTCTCTCTCTCTCTTATTCCCTTCTCTCTTGATCTATGTGTGATCCTTGTTTTCTATCTTATAAAATGATAAAATCACTTGTTTATCATCCTTCCTTATTTCCTATGGGTTAATGAGTATTCACACAACTGAATTTGGTAAATTGACTTTTACATGTTCACAAATCTTGTATTTCAAACGCTATTCTTAAAAAACAAATAAACAGCGAGTATAATTACAGAATTGCTTCAACGCCTGGCATATTTAGTGAATATAATAACATCACATTTAAATAGCATGAGTTTACAGCTTAAGCTAAAAACGCAGATGATACATAACATTTATAGATAGGTAGGCGTCGTAGGAGCTACACAAAGATTGTAGAATGAGAGCTGAAATCAAACTACACTCATTTTTCTTTCATAGGTAAGACCAATTAAACAGCGTCATATCGTTTGTGGTAAACGTTACTTAGATATGGGCTGAATCTTTCTCCCAGTTCACTCACATTCCTTCACACACAGACGATTTCAGATAATTAAATGTTCCCTTTGATGTACAGGGTCGTCCGAAAAGTAATAAGAACAATATGATAATATTATACAAATATACTGGTTTTAGAGTCTGCCGAATCTTGCAGTGAACTCATGTAGCACATCCTCCATGCTCTTGACAGAATGCATACGATCATGTAACAGCACTTGCAATCGCTCTCTCTTCAAAACTGTAGGAGCTCGTGTAAGCCATCTGAAATAGACAATTCAAACATTATTTACAGGGGATGAGAAGACTTTCGGTTATCTGAAATAGACAATTAAAACAATATTTAAAATAGTAAATTAAAAAAGATATTTGAAATAAGATATTAAAATAATTAGAAGGGGATGACGAGACTTTCAGACCACCCTATACAAGTGTCTCCTATAGCAGAGAATTTTGAAATTGAAATTATTTAAATAGAATTCAGTGATATAATAAATTTCAAATTTGCAGAGGGTGTATCTCTTCTAAAATGGTATAATAAATGCTAGAAATCTTTTACATTAACGACGCGAGCGTTGTTGTTGTGTTTCTTTCGTTCATCCGCGCATGAAGCTGCCATTTTTGTTGAAGTGAACATCGGGAAAAATAGGAATAACTAAAAATGTTTGGTTACTGGAAGCCGGTTTAGAGCCGTACTATGGGTTGCTATATGGAGGGGGGGGGAGCTTGGCTTTTCCCCTACCCCAGAAAAAAAATTTGGAACAAAGGACGAATCATTATGAAGGAACAAAATTCCGAGTCGCTAATGTAAAAGAGTACTTAAATGCCTTCCTGAACTTTAGTTTGACATATTCATCTCAACTTGACAGATCAGGCTAAAAGGGTGCCGTTGAAGTTCACCCATTGCTGGGGCTAAACGGGCGCGGAAACTGTGGTTGATTTAAAATTTGAGCAAAATATGACCTGAGTGAGAGCAAAACTGGGTCACTGAGGTCTGTAGGGCGCGACACTACTGCAGATTCGAGTTGTGAGCAGGGATATTCCTCAAACCTATACCATCCACCCCTTTACCGGGATCAGTAATAAATAGATGTGATCAACTATTTTTCTAAAGGAAATAAACGAAAATAAGTCAATTATTTCAATGTTAAGCCAATTATTAAATATATGTTAAATAAAAAACTCTATATAAATACATTTTTCTTTCTATCGCCAATTATCAATTATAGACTATAATTATGAAATTAATAGATGTGACTCACCAGCGCCCCACAGACTTTGCCTCAGGCTCGGTAGGGGTACAGGTTACCGACCTCTCTGGCCAGTGAGGTAGTAGTGGTGATGGTTCGCCAGCCTGCCTTTCTCCAGGCGAATCCAGACCAAATAATGAAATCTACATAAAGGTCAGTATGACAATCACTGGTGAGCTCGAAGGCATCAGGGGATAGTCTTTTTTTTTGGGGGGGGAAGCGGCATAAAGTATTATGTTTTAACCCCTTAAAGCGTTCAGGCGGAACTTTCGTCGCCCCGGGGCAGAGGGCCCTGTTCTGTGCCAGAGGTATGTAGAATCCTTGAAACAGAGAGCTTATGCGTGTGTTGTGCTGCGAAAATGAGAGAGGAAATAAAGCAATGTTGTGTGTGTGATAAGATGTGCAAGATCTACCCACCCGAATACAGGGTTGAGCACAGCGCGTCCACCAATTGGTAGCCAGATCTCTCCGTGCGCTGAAGTTTGTGTCCGCTCTTGACGGGATCGAACCAGGTACCGAGACGTTGGGAGATACTTAAAGCGATCTGACAGGCATTGATGAACAGCAAAGTTTTTTGGTTTCCAACTTACCAGTTATTCATTATAGTTTATTTATTGTACGAAAAATGATGTCGAATATTTTTCTTTTAAACCTAAATTTGAGTACAAGTTTATAAGAGTAGAAAAACAAACTTGCACAAATAACACAAAATACGAATCTTAACCCTGTTTATAATCAGCTTCGTTACAACTGGTTTGTCTTGTTCAGAAACTAATCCCACATACGAAAAAAATCGTACCATTCAACATAACGAGATAACTGAGGGAATCGAAGACCGAAAGAAAAAAGAGAAGCAAAAAGAATAAAGTTTAAAGTTTATTTTTTTTATTTATTTAAAGCCAGAAATAGATTTTGTTGTATTTAATAAGATACTCATAATAAGGTATATTGAGGGAAATAATTTATTGCCAAAGCACCTGAAGGAATGAATTTTTTATAATAAAAATTATCCGAGATCAGGTCTTAAATATTTCGTAAGCGGAACTATTTTCTTGAGGGGATACTAGACGAATTACTTTAGCAGAAAAAAACAGCCTACTTACAAGTTCTCTAAATGGAGCACCCGGAATTTAGATAATGATTATGTAGACAAATAAGTACATAGTTATTATGTTAAATGTTACTTTTTAAGTATTTAATTTTGGGAGGTAATATTTCTTATTTTTTATAGATAAATATACGAATATTATCTTCTGAATCTTTTGTGTTCTATTTAACAATTGTTAGTTTTACTCTCTATTGCTCTTTGTGTCTCTGTATATTTATGCATGTTTTATCTCTTCTATAGGAGATTTTTTAGTTGTGTCTGTGTTTCACTCAATCATTTATCTATTTTTTTGGCGATTTCTTTTCTTTATGTCCTATGTTTGTAATTATCTTGTATCTCTTTAATTGGGGATTTTACTTAGTGTGTCTGTTCCTCGCTATCTTTTATCTATTTTATTAATGATTTTTCTCTTTGTCTCTATGTTTCTCTTTATCTTTTATCGCTTTTTCTCTCTATATATTTCTCTTTTTCTTTTTTTAGTTGTTTTGGGGAGTTTTTCTCTTTGGGTCTCTGTCGTATGTTTCTCTCAATCATTTATCTCTTTTATCGAGGATCTTTTCTCTCTTTCTTTATGATCTTTTATTGACTGTAATAGAATAATATACGCTGCATAATATACTGTGATTATATTATGGGTTTTTTTTAACTTTCAGGTGTTTCTTCACCACGGACCATAGATAACAAGAGTTATGGCACCATCCAGATTGAGTCAGGTTGTTTCACTTATACAACTTATACGCAAGTTAAACTACATATTTTACACATATTACACTAACATAATTTTCTTCTTAAGCAAAGCATTTTTTAACTACATTCCTTCGAAGATGCCCAGGTTGGTGATTATGTTTTTAATTTGGCTGAAAGCCAAGTTAAATTATGCCTAACAATTTATAGCCAGCTATTTTTTTATAAATACGTTAAAAAAAGCCTTTTGAGGCATTTTATCATTATTTTTCTTACTTTATTTTATTATCTCCCAGCCTTTGTCGAAGCCCTCCCTGGCCACATCAATGAGAATAGCTCTTCATTTTACGAGGAAATCAAGCAATGGAGAAGAAAATTATTTCCTTAACGAGTCTACGACTCTTTTGCTAGTTGTCTCTTATTTTTTACCAATTTCTTTGTGAAAGTTTAAAAAGCATTTTTAAGCTTAATAAAATTATAAAAATCCGAAAAAAATCAGTATTACACCCAAGGCAAACCACATTCAACCATTTGACATACCCGTCCGAACTACTTTTGAATCCAGTTTTGTAGTTATATTTACTTACTCCTAAAGGTAAACCATTCTATTAGTTGTAAAGTGGTTGATATATAGTTGTTGCTTTTCTTTTTGAGAGGAGATTATTCTAATATAAATTTTCGGTCGTTCTATTACCGCAGTTCAGTAAATAGCGCTCACAAATTGCTCATATCCCAGATGGTAATTATCAGGTTTCTTTTCCCTGAATTCGAATATTCTAAAATAGTCGCTTAATTACATATTCAAACGATGTTCTTGTTCATTAACCTCCACATTAGATAATGAAGAAATAATTGTGACAAAATTTGTTGTACTCATTTTTGAGTTTTACGATTAACAATTTTCTAGAATAGGACGTTAAGCGATTCAGTTTATTAAATGTTTAGGCATATACATACATATGGACATATTTACTTATAAATAACATGCATATTATACTGCTATTCCTTTGTGCGATTTGAAAAAGAATTATCAAGTTATATTTCTCAGAGAATTTTGTTTGATATGGTTATTAAATGCAAGTCAACATTATCCATGTTTCAATTTATCAGAATTCTCAGTCATTTTCCCGTGTTAGTATTATTATGAACGTGTTTAACGCCAACTCTCACGTTGGCTAGGTATACCTAGGAGTCAATAGGGGGAAAACAGGAAAATCACTAAATGGGCTAATGAATATAAGCATAACAAACTAAAACCGGTGTTATGAGAACGAATCAACTTTCAATTGAGGGTTGGCGGGGGTTCATAGAATGATGAACGTAAACCCAACGGAAATGACTTACTTTATTGCTAAAAATAAAGAGACCCAAGGATATACATATACGTGTGTGTATGTGGGTGTGTGTTTGGACGAAATTTGATGATTTTTAATCCCTCATCTTTAAAGAAAAAGGTTAACTTATCTGTGAAAAATCATTGGCTTTTGTGGGCATAGAGTTTAAGCTTAGTTGAGAAAAATTTAACTGATATTGAGTAATGGAAGTCATCTCAATATTGGAATAGTGTTACCTAGATCATGATTATTCGCGCGGGGTTTCAAAATGCTGACATCATGACTGGTGTTTAATGCTCTGTTAACACTGTAAAGACTATAAGACGTTACATGAACAGCTGCAACGGACACAACGGGCATTCGGATTGAATCCACATGTTGGAATTCATCCAACACCAGCAAGAGAAGGTGATAAAAGTCCCGATCAAGGGAATCCGGGCATTTGCGAGAGGCAACAAGGTTTTTGTAGTCGCTAGCGAGAACCTTCGCTACCACTCGTACAAGACGGGCAAGGGACAAATTCTGAGAACTAAGCCAAGGGAGAACCACTTAACGAAGTCAAAGAAGCTCCTGAAGAAGCTAAAGCATCCTGCTGAGGAGGAGACGAGCTAGGTTATTTTTTCAGCCCAAATAACTTCTTCCAAGACCAGTTTCACAACTTCCTGAACAACACGTGTCTTGCTTACAATCAAATCGTCGTTGCATATTTCATGAGGACTACTTCTCTACAAATGTGATTTTCTTTGTGTGTCTGTGTGTGGCTCTAGTCAGGGATACGTCATGCTTCCCCACATCTTTAAGGTAGTTCTTAGGCACAATTCGATGACTATGTGGATCTACTCGAGCGAGACTATGAGCGAACGGTGGCTGGAGAGGGTTGATGCTGGAATCACATACCTGCGAAAAGTCTGAGGTTGTTGCTGGACAATTTCTACGCCTTCACTAGTATTACTTTCTAGCTTGCTAATTGCCCAGATTTTGATCCCATGTGTTAGTGTATGTGGGGTTGCGATAAAAAAAGTAAAACCAAAACGAGCCGGAGGTGTTCAAAGATCTTCTCAAGGAAAGAGTGAGGAACGCATTTGACAAGATTGTAGTTTGAAAACCGACAAATTCAGCACAAAAGCCATCTTTTCCTCTCTCTCTCTCTCTCTCTCTCTATATATATATATATATATATATATATATATATATATATATATATATATATATATATATAAATATATATATATATATATATATATATATAAATAGATATATATATATATATATATAAAATATATATATATATATATATATATATATATATATATATATATATATATATATATATATATATATATATATATATTATATATATATATAAATATGTATATATCTATGCTCATTTACATTTGGGAATAAGTAAAATTGATTCACAAGCGATTTTGTCTTTTTATAAGACAAAGAGAAGATCATAGATACATTAAGAAATTAGAAAGAGAAATATAGCAGACGGAATGAAATATTTTATCCCTTAAAGAAATAGAAATAATAGCTGCAGTTTGACCTTGTCATTGAGCGCTCTTCATTTTATCGGACAATCAAGCTGTCCCCCAAAAGTGGTAATTGAAGGATTTAGGAAACTTTTACTAGGGAACTTTGCATTATCTTGCCCACCAAATGATGTAATTCAGGGTCAAGGAAAGATTTCTTTGTGATAATTGCCTTATCCTGTCTAAAAAAGGATGTAATTGAAAGAGTAAGAAACGTTTTCATAGGAATTTTTGTCTTATCCTGTCCTCAAAACGATATAATTGAAGGATCAACGAAAGTTTTCATAGGGATTTTTGCTTTATTGTGTCCCCAAAAAGATTTACGTGAGGGGACAAGGAAAGTTTGGTTAGTGAATTTTGACTTATCCTTTCCGGCAAAAGATATAATTTAAAGATTATAGAAACTTTTCATATGCATTTTTGTCCTATTTTTCCTCAAAAGGAAGATCAAGGAAAATATTTCATAGAAATATTTGCCTCATCTGATACCAAAAAGCATGTAATTAAAGCATGGAGGAAAGCTTCATAGGAATTTTTGCATTATACTCTCTCCCATAAGATTTAATAAAAATCAAAGAAAGTATTATGATAGATTTTCGCTTTATTCTATCCCCCAAAAGATAAAATTCAATGATCAAGGAAATCTTTCCTATGAAATTTTGCCCTATACTGTCCCAAAATGTTTTTAATTGAAGGATCAAAGAAAGATTGCGTAGAGATTTGGCCTTATCCTGGCCCAAAAGAATGTGATTGAATGAATAAGAAAATATTTCTTTATCGAATATGAGCTAATCCTGTCCAAAAAAGCATTTAATTGAAGAGTCAAATTAAGTTACTTGGCTATACATAAGGACTCAAAAGTTTTTTATTGATATTGGCTTATTACTTTACACATGTTGAGTTTTTGTTTTCCTCTCAGTTCCCTTCTTTCATTACTGACTTTTTAAAAAAAATAATTGGCACCAAATTTTTTTTTTGGGGGGCCCTTCCATTTTTAATAAATGAAAAATAATTCTAATTTTTAGATTTTGACATATTTAATTTCTATTTTTATGGTTGTAACACAAAGTGCCATCAATGGGAGATACCTTAAGATCCATTCAAACAATTAAAGTTGGAAGATTCACGTCAAATTACCTGTTCTGAAGAGTACCCCAAAGCCACCAGATAGTTACCTCTCTTAGCAACTCGGTCTCTCGGTCTTTTACATTTTTAACACAGTCCATTTCAAGTGTTCATGTATTATTATTATTTAGTTGTATCGAATTAGAATTAAACCTAGCCTTAATTGAGTATATAATTGGGTTAAAGCTAAATTAATTTATTGCAATAAAAAAATGACACTTACAATTTTTTTAATATAACCGTTGTGTAAAAATAATATCATCCAAATTGTATGAAGTGCGCCAGGCATCCATCAGAAAATAACCTGAGGCCAATATAGGAGGGAACCTTTATGACTACAAAATGAACCTGTACCAAAATCCCTTTAGTTTCATTAAGCTTAAATCTTCCGCTGAGCATTCGAAGACAAAGTAATCTTAAGGAAGCTCTAAAAAGCTTATTAAGACGCTCTAGAATCTCCGTTAAAATTCGATTAAGTTTAATTTGAGTCAAAAATGAACCAATAGGATCTACACTTCCTTAGGCAACGACTCAATTTAAGCTATAGTAAACTCTCGTAATAATGATATTGTATATTAAATATTATGCATCATTAAAGAAAAGTAATGATTACTAATTTTTATTCACTAAAATTATGGGTTTACGTCAGTTAATAGCATTATTAGTGTCCTTAAATAGCTGTGCAACCATATATTGGTCGAATAACATTATTAAAGGGGAATATTACGAGTACGTTCAATGCTTCAACGGGCGTTTTCAAGAGCCAACATCATTCTTGTTAATATAGATGTCAGTCAACACTGTGAATAAAAAGCATGGTTAACTATAGCTTTGTATATATCTTGTGGTCACTCATAAAGTATAGGGGATAATTTAAGAAGGAGTCCAGTTGTACAATGTATTATTATGTTACTTATAAACAAGCATTATAAAGGAATTGGGATTTCTTTTTTGCAAAGCTTTTTTAACGATAAAATGGCACACCTGATTTTGTTAAAACTGATAGTGTAAAGATGATCCAATAAGTAACATACTTGAGCAACTTAATGGTAAATAGAAAAAAAAGAACTGCAGAATCAAGAGTAGCCTTGATCATAGGATCATTCAAGGTCTGCCCGAGAAAGTGTAAATTAGGTGAAATCTGTAGAAGGAAAACCAAATGATTATACTAACCATAGAGTTATTTTACAAATAAAGGTGTTATAATTACATGCAGATAAATTTGTATTAGATGGAAAATAACTGACACAAACTGATGTACTGCTGTCCCAAATATTCATGTCACATTTTTAAAAGTGTTTGTGCCTGAAGTTTGTAAGCTACGATATAATTATGTTTATAACTCATCGAATAGGCTTGCATGGCCGCCTCCACGCTTGGGTTTACTGTGTTGACAAGTAATACTATTTTTCTTTACAGATTAGATTGGATAATTCATTATAGCGATATGTTTTTAAAAATCCTCAATGTAAATGGGAAGTTTTTGTGATATCTATAAATAACTTTTAAATAAATAAATAAAGCAAATTATGTAGGAAAAAAGGCTACATTTCGGCAATATGGCAACACTGGTTTTAAACAACACAAAAGAATAACCTAAAAAAATCACTAAAGGTATTTCATATTTTGGAAAATAGCCTATCGCGTATTTTGTGAGAAATTAAAACTTAAACAATCCATTTCGCATAAAATAATAACAATCATCGTCAAAATTTGAGATGCTAATTTTTTTAATATATGAAAATTAATAGAACTAAACAAACGTTGGATGTTGTTTTAGTATATTTGTATCTTAATTCGACGATAAAATATACACATATTTTGAACTCAAACCCATCTTATTAATTAATACAGTTAATTAATGTGCTCAGTCAATATTTACAAGGATGTCTCTCGTTCTTCAAGACTGCTTAAATTTGTTTTGGCATGATGGAGACTAAATTTCTGATGACATCTTGACTTAAATTGCTCTTTTTTATGATAAGCACCCACAACTGCACACAAATGAATGCTTTTTTATTTATCAAACGCCCGTTTGATTATCGCCAACAAATTCTCATTTGAGTTCAAGTCTTGCAAATTCCCGGGACAAGATACCAGAAGTTTCATGTTATTTAAAGCCCCAAACTTTATTATTGCTTTTGCTTTGTGACAAAGTTCACACCATCTTGCTGAAAAAAAACAGAGTTATCATCCAAAAATAGTTGTTCCTCAACTGTCGGAAAAGGAGCTGGTGAAGCTGGTTTGGTAGCATTAGGTAGGCACAATTGTTAGTGCTTCAGTACCCGTAGATAAGAGGCATTCCAGACATGGAGAGTGTTCGGTTGCTTTACCGTAGACACGACACAGGATTCATGAATCAGTCCCATTTTCTCCACCTAACGATGGATCGTCCAGAATATCCAAACAAGCGCTACGTTGTTTTTTTTTAGTCAATTACAATTTGCTCCAGTCTTAAACAGTCCATCTTTTATACTTCCTATAAAAGTGAAACCTATCCGTAAAGTTCTTGGTAAGATGAAGCAACTTAGCAGCCTTTATCGGCTTGAGATCTTGGCCAAAATGTCTCTGCCGCACTATAGGGGATAAAGTGTTCATATCCGCTTCTTACTAATTGTGAAAAAGGTTGGCACAAGAGGTAACTTGATCCTTGAGCCGAAACTCTACCAGCGGGTGATCTTGGCATTCATTTTAAGTAGTTAGGCGTCCATGAAATTTCTGCACCTGAGCCTAACCAATCTTTTTAAAGTTATTAATGATCTTAAATGTGCTATTCTTTCATGCAATACTCTTAGAAACTATTTACTTGCATTTTAAGCAATTTCGCTTCAGAGCAACCAAGAATGCACGCTTTTATTTGGAACTAACCTTTTCTGAAATTAAAAAAGCTTTAACCATTTCTTTTTGATAAAATCGACTACAAAATAGATTATAATTACATAAAATCATTCGTTAACCCGTATTTTACATCATTTTATCCTTTTGATCGAATGGACCACTCGAGGGACTGAAACACCTCCTAAATTAACAGTACCAGAGCATAATTTGGGATTCAGTAAAGGAATGCACTGTTTTTTTCTTATTATTTTTGAAATCCTGACTTTTTAATAAACCTTCAATAAATAAAATATCAAAATATTTTTCCCATCACGTAATTTTTTAAAATAGAATGAAAAAATATAAATATTAAAATGTCAATCTGAAGTAAATTTACCGGTATGTTTGAAATGATTAATTAAAGCAACCATAAATGTGAACCCCAAAATTTAAAAGAGGCTTTATGCTAATTTAAGAAAAAGTAAGTTCTTTCGCGCAGGCCACCGACTCCTATATGTGAAAATAGCATACATATACTGAGAGGAAAGTCCAAAAGAAATATGCAAAACGTATTTATGCACAGGCTTTCAAAAGCAATAATCGCTGGCTCTTTTAACTCTTTTACATCATTCTTTTTCCCCTTTTATCAGATGGCCTCACTTATAACTCCTACTAATTACATCATATGTACATACAGTAAAAAAGTACTGAAGTCTTTTTTAAACATTAACTGACATAAGTTCGACTACTCGGCAAAGATACACTGGAGTAATTCTGACCTATGTCTGTGTTAAAGCGCTCATTTAGCCATTTAATCCATTTTTATGAATCTCTGCTCTAGCATTCATCTTGACCAATAGCCTATAATTTATATTATTGAATCCTTTTAGTATTTTAAACAGTTTAATCAGTTGGCCAGGTAATCACCTACTTATGAGTGATAATAGTTCTAAAGATCGAATTATTTCTTCGTACGGCTTAAACCTAAGGTTAGGAATTGTATTTTTTTTATTTACGCTACACCTGTTCTAGCAGAGTTACGTCTTTACTCGAGTTAGAAGGACCAAGATTGACTGCCTACTTGAGATGAAAAGAGAAGATGGATTTACATAGAACAGGATGGTAGCTTTCGAATTAATTGTGAAATTTTGAGTATAGTTATATTTTTTAGTTGGTTTGATGCCTATATATGGGGTGTAGGTCTTTCAAAATTAAGAAACGTAGGGCCGTTTATAAGATAATAGAATTTGTAAATTCATTTTGGTATTCTTTATTTTTTAAGTGAATGACTTAGCATTTACGTATGTTAAAATACATCTACCACTTATTTGTTCTGTCGCCTCATCGCATGCAAAATGGCTGTTTCTTTGCTTCGTGCAATTAAGAATTTATTGATTTTACTAAGTAAAAGATCCTAAATGTTATTTATGTATTATATTTAATGAAAATAAATATGGTAAATGTAGATACTTGAAGCACATTACTAGTAACTGGTGCCCAATCCAATCTTTTCCCGTTTACGATAACCCGCTGTGAACGATTAGGGATTTTCCCTGATACCCCGCATACTTTAAGTATCAGTAAGAACAATTTTTATGGAAAAAGTATCTAAGGATTTAAAAAATTCATGTACAGAATGTCCACTGTCTTATGATCATCGTGCAAAGAAATATTTTTTTTAAATATGCAATAAATTAGTTAAACACAAATGTCCTCGTTTAAATCAAAACAGTGTGGATTTAACTAGATTATTTGACTCTAGATATCTCAATATGTTATCTACAGTTATAATTTTAATAGCCTGATGATAATTGATGTTAATTATTAGAACTATATTCACTAAGATCAGTTTTATTTGCCTTTGTGAAGACTGTTGTAACATTGCCATTCTTAAACTGCGCTGGGACTACCCCTTCTCTAATTGCTCGTGATTTAACGAATTAGTCCTTTAAATTCTTTAGGCAAGTTAGATAAACTCAATCAGGTGTCTATGCCTTCAATCGTTTCATCTTGTATATAAATGTCCTACCAAGTGTTAACTTTCATAGTATAGCATTATTTAAAGGTACTGGTGGGCAGCGCCACCTACCATGACGTCATGCAAATTTCCAGAACTCTATCAATGGTAATCAATCTGCCAGCTCGTGGTTTAGTGTGAGTACAAGCTAGGCTGTTCATGCCAAGGCGACATAATTAACGAAGTTTGAACGGTCATGAGATTGTATGCCATAGATGTATCGAATATCTCATTTCTGAAACAGACCTGAACCTTATGTACCGCAACAAAGTTAAAATACTCCAGCGGGATAAAGCACCCTGCTATCTAGCTTAAATTGCTAGTAAATGGTATAAAGAGCATCCTGGAAAGCCTTAAGGAATGAGATAGCAAGCATATTCAGCCGAAATGGACTCAATCGAACATTAACGGAACCAAAGATCCTCAACTTTAAAATTTAGGGAACTGTGGACAGCGATTAAGAAAGGATGCGTTAACATCTTCCCAAAGGTTTCTGTCCACTTAAGAAATCGAAGATTTTTGGAGTTGATGCATTTCGTCGGGCAAGAGGGCTCCAATACGACATTGTACCTATACCATATGACCTTTTGCACTCCACTGTATTTATTCTTCCTTGTTTACTCTCGCGAGTCAAAGAGAGGTAATCATTTCACAAAATTGTTTTCTTTGCCTTGTGAGGATAGCGCTAACATATTATCAACAGTAAAAATAGCTACGAAGTATAAGCTAAAATCATTATTATTATTTCGGGTATACATATCATTAACGAATCCTTCTCTAATCCTATTTGGTCTATAGTATCTCCTATGGACTTTATACTGTTAATATAATTGTAGGTACACTTATACCTATGTTTTGTTTTTGGTGTGGGAGATTTTCATAACCTTTTGGTCTTTCTGAATTCTTACTGTGCCAAATGTAAATAAAAAAGTAATTTAAGAATATGTTTTCAGGGGTCTCCTCACTGGCAAAATTTATGTCTTTCATTTTCATGTTTTGCGTTACAATTCTTGCTCTTTCAGTGGGTGTTTTCATATGTGCTTCCTAATTTGAAATATATGTATATATATATATATATATATATATATATATATATATATATATATATATATATATATATATATATATATTCGTAAGAATTATCGTTAATTCCATTTGTAAGCATAGTAACTGAAGTAATTTCAATTATTGGCTCTGGTCAGCAATATTTCTTATTGTATAATATTCACATTAGAAAAAGATTTCGTAAAGTCGTATATTAAAATAAACAGTTGTAAAACTACGTAAATTACCATTTAAAGCTACACTAGGCGAAGCACAAAAAAAGTTGAGGTACTTTTGATTTCTCTACAAGTTTAATCAATGTAAATTAAAATAAATATCAGAATCCAGAATTTCTTGGATAATTTAGCATTTTCTATGGCTTTTAGAAATTTTATCTCTGCACTCATTTTCTATTATTTAAAAGTGCCATCTTTGTTTAAACGAATTTTATTTAATTTTCATTTATATTTGATCTATTTAATCTGCTGAAGCATTGTTCTTATCTGCATATTTTTTATTTAGCTGCTTTTGTTAGAGTCTAGGAAATCTACAATTTTTTTTATCCACGCTTTCTGTTATCTTGATATCTGATCTCTATAGCCACTAATCATAATTTATGAATTGCTTTCAGCAAAATGTGACAGTTACCTATAAATTTAATTTAAATTGTAATTGAATATAAAGAGCACAACCTTTCATGCAATTTTCACATAAAAATAGCTGTACTTGAAGATTATCTTTCTCTGGGTACCTTAGCTAGTAGGAACGTATATAAACAGGGAAATGTTTTGTTATGGTAGGCGTTTAAACAGCAAGTTTACTGTTTGTGATCTTTTCTCTATCAAACTAATGTTTAGCGTATAATCAGAACCAGGTTAGAAAGCAAAAGCATCCACAGCAAAATAGAAAAAAATAACAAACAACTGTCAGCAACTAGCCCAAAAGCAAATAGGTCTATGACCCTAAAATTGAAAATTTGTAAGGAATATTTTTAATTCTATTTATTATGAAGATTACTTCAAATTTCAAAATCTTCATTTCCCATCAAAGGAAAAAAATTATATATAATTACTGTCAGTCACTAATCCATGCTGCTAATCTCGCGAAAAAACTCTTGTTCATTAATTTCTTTTCATTTTGTAAATTGGTACGTACATTAAAATATAAATTTACAATTTACATCAAGATAAGAATTCTATTTTTAGGCATTGTTGAAACAAAAATTCTCTTTTTATATTTTCTGAGTCAATTTTTTTTAGAACTTTCCTTTATTTAAATTAACACCCCAGAAGAAATAAAGAACCAAAAATACTTTTATGTCTCCCTGAAACGTGATAATTTTATATTCGAGAAAAACTCAAAATTTCATAAATGGACTTAAAATATAATAAGAAGAAAAATGCAAATGCTTTTAAGTTTCTACAAGAAGCCATTACAAAGCGTTTTACTCTAGGTGTTGATATGTACTACGAGGCAGCCATTGTCTATTTTATAATTCGTATTATTAATTAACCCTTTTATTGTTGAGATCTTAATGGTTTTATAAAAGATTATTTTAACTTTAATAGAATTGGTCATGCCCTTTTCCTTAATTGAACCAAATTAATTCAGTGACGAGAACTAGGAGGGAAGAGACAAGCAAAATATATCTGTAAGTAAGTGCTGAAGGCGAGGTCGTGAAAATGACGCCCTCAGTAAAAATAAGGCAAACATAATGCGCCCATTAAGAAGAACAAATATATATTTTTTAAAGAAACGCTAAACATGCTAAAGTATCCTCAATAAAAGTGTTTGAAAGAAGATAATGACATTAAGGGAAAAGAAAAGAGAAACAGACAGAGGTAGAGATTTAGATAGAGATATATATAGAGATAGAATTAGAGATAGAGATGGAATTAGAGATCGAGATAGAATTAGAGATATATATAGAGATAGAATTATATATACAGATAGAGATAGATATAGGATTAGAGATAGATATAGAATTCGATATATATATAGAGAGAGAAAGACTCTGTGGATGAAGGCGAGGTGTGATGAAAGGGATGCAATCGCAAGGTTGAACCAACCGGAATAAGATATTCTTCTTTTACCGAGAACTTGAAGACTTTCATGGTTAAGACAGTCCGATCATGACGTACGTGGCTTTATTGCTGCACTCCTTGGCTGAATCAGGCGCAATTTTTGTTACATTACATTTTTCATTACATATGAGTATGTATCTACTTTCAAATCTCTATTTACTTCTCTAAAAACTGAAGAAGTAAGAAAATAAAACAATGAAAATGCGCATGCTTCAATTCTGGTACACAATATATATATATATATATATATATATATATATATATATATATATATATATATATATATATATATATATATATATATGTATATATCTCTCAAAGTAGCACAAGAGAAGGATGAAAATAATCCATTAAACCACATTGAAAGAGAAAACGGAATAATTTTTCCTTGCAGTAATATTTTTATTACATTTTTTCGAAAAAAGGTAGTAGAAATATTGCTGCAAGGAAAAATTATTCCGTTTTCTCTTTCAATGTGGTTTAATGGATTATATATATATATATATATATATATATATATATATATATATATATATATATATATATATAAGAAACTCACACAAAGTAGCGCGTGAATGAAGCATAAATGTAAAAAAAATCCCACAGGAAAATGAAAGGCGGATTCCAAGTACTCTCAAACTGTTCAGTTTATTCTCAAGGAATAAATAATAACTTTACAAAGCGGTGCCCGCATACGTACAGCGAAAGTACACAAAATAAAAAAATAATGACAGAAACGGGATTAAATACCGGATACGAAGGGTAAAGACATACGTATAAGATCTCTTCCGGAAGTTACATGTGTGAGAAAAGAATGTAAGCATCTAGTTCGCAAAGCCATGAGTACCTACACATGCAATTATAAATACATTTAAATAAACAAAAGAAATATAAAATTTTTTTAAAAATCAAAGGGCTATGATTTAAAATTGCCAATTTCGCTACAAATAACCCTTTTAATTACAGGGTCCAGCTTAAAGAGACCGAGGGATATAAACAATTCATTCCTTGAGAATGAACTGAACAAGATCGAAAGTACTTGGAATCCGCCTTTCATTTTCCTTGAGGATATATATATATATATATATATATATATATATATATATATAGGGAGAGAGAAAGAGAGAGAGAGAGATAGATAGATAGATAGATATACTTCTTCAATGTTTCCTGGTCGTACTGGCTTCTAATATAAGAAGTAGCAAACGAATTGATTGACGCAAACTTCAGGCGAAGTATAAACAGGATGACCAGGACAGAGCCGTAGATGCCTTGTAACATTTATTTCAAATGTTTCAGGATTATAACTAATTCTATCATCAGTGGTAAAGAAAGAATACGAAATACAGACTTAAATATATATTTAAAAAGTTAACATATGCAATAAAATTGTGAAACATGAATATTAACAACTCGAAAAGCTTAAAAAAGAGTTGATAAAACTGTTAAATTCAGCCTATCCTCGATTATTGCCATCTATTATTCTCATTGATAACTTCAGACTGGGATTATTATTTAAGTTCCAGGATCAACGGCCCACCGATATGCAATCTAAAATTATATACGTTTTTCGTTGTACGTGCAGTAGCACTGGATCATATGTGGGGGCAACAAGGAGTACGCTTTACTCCCGCTTCATGCAGCATATGGGTAGATCTGAAAGAACTGGACTACACCTTTCAAAACCTGATCCATCCCCAATTCGAAACCATCTGTAACAATATATATGGTTTGTGTACTTATTTAGCATTTCTAAATATAGTTTAGTTGTTACACTTATTAGAAATGATAATTATGTGTTATTGTTCCAAATAGATGGATAATAGTAATAAACAAAATAATCGTTGGTCCCAACTGTTTTAGGGGAGGTCCAAACAGCTTAAACAGCCAAAGGGGTGTTTCGCCCACGGCTCCATAGCTGCCATAATCTCCGTTGAGTCTATATGTTAAACACCGTTTCCTGATTTTCGGTTTGTGCTATGATCCTTAACGATTCACTTAGGAAGGTTTATGAGCAATAATGAAATAAGGCAAAAAATATTATGTTCACTGAATAGATATTGATAATTATATTTACAAGATGAACCTGCATGTCCATATTGAAACATATCAAAGATGGCATCGTGATCAGAATTATCCTAATAATTAAAGAGTACACACGCATTTGGTGGTAATAATTTTTATCGTCTACAAATATCTCGGTTACATATATTGGAAACTAAGACTATTTATTGGGCTAGGTTTTCTATTTCTTCAAAGTTTCTGACCTTTTCTAGCGAAAATAAAAGTTTTAGAACAAGAGATAGTATTTATATCTACTAAATCGATAAAAATAAATAAAAAATAGTATACCTGTAAAACTGTTGAGTCCAATGATTCTCAACTTTTTGTAACCTATGCCCTTTGTAAAATTTCATAATTCCATTTCCCATCCATACCCGACATTGTGTGACTTAAATAGTACGTTCCAAGTAATTTTTAACCAATTATAAATGGATATTTTACGGATTAAAAGTAAAATATGTATCAACCTTTTAAATTTATTGTATATCTTTTACAAACTTTTGATCTACTCTAGAATATTTGCAATCTGTAGAAACATATATTTTGTAGGCGGGTTAATATTCCAACAATTTATACTTCGCTCCCGTGAGAGTCGGATGCAAATTGAAACCATAAAATTTCTTCTTTCAGGAAATTTTCTCATGTTTGAGCCCGCTCGAACTAGTCGGAAAAACACAAAGGGTTATCTATAAACAATAATGAAAGATTTTCCTATATAAATCGTGTTAAATTTTTTTTTAAGGGAAATAATATTATACATACCTTAGAGAAAAATCTTTAAAATTAGAGTTATTTAATTTTTGTAATAAATTCACTAATACCAAACTGACTGAAAATTAACGTATTTAAACAAAATGATTGACAGTTCTCTATAATTTGCAATCAATCTTCCAAGAACTTCGGTTGATATATGATTTATCTTGAAAAGGTAAACCGCGTTTGGCATATTTTGAAGGATAAATTATAATTATCCTAATGAAACACGCTAGAATCTTTTTTACATTACGGAATAAGATAAACATCGAATTGGTAATTTTACGTTTCGGGGCTAAAAAGACTTTGGCAGGGTATTTAAAAATTCGGCTACAATTTGATACGCTCCTATATTCGAAACCATGTTTACTGTCTACTTAAATTTTGAAGTTTAACTTTAATAAATATATTTCAAAGCCAAAGTTTAAATATTCATAACAAATCCCAATTTAATGGATACAGTTTGGAAAAGTAATTTTATTATTATTTTTTGGCTAAGATTTTAAATCTGCGAATACGTTTCTGTGGCATTATGACAATTAAATGTTTTAATAAAATTCACTTTGATACATATTTCAAATTATAAATTTTTTAATTAAAAGTAATTTCTCTTCTTTAATATGAATAAATAAAAGTTCCTACAATTGGAATTAATTATCTAAATTCCCCCAGCAATATTGTCCCAATTATTAGTTTGTAAGCATTTCTCATTATAAATTTGCTTGCAAAACAGTTTTTATATTTCAAAATAAGTGATGTGCAGCCCAATCGACGTACAGGACACAGCTTTCGCAAGACGATTGTTAGACTATAGTTTACTACCTCTTAGAATGACTAAAAACAATGAATATCGGGAATACATAAGTATGTTATTGCATATTGGGACAACATAAATAGGTAAAGAGAAATATCTGCGCGAACAACCAGTTGAAACAAACTTAGGCAGGTATCAAAATACCACAAATGTGAAAAGCGTTCAAGAAGTGAAACGAAGCCCAAATAATCACTGCTGCATCGAAATTTTGACATATTATCTTCTTAGTGGTAAGAGTGTAATGAAGGATCAAGTTGACTCACATACTACTAAGAATATAATATGTCAAAATTTCGATGCAGCTGTATTTAATGTTTCAGTAATAAAAGTGGAAAGAGATGAAAATGAATCTGGTGAAGCGAATTTCCGAAAAATACTATACGTACTGTAAATTACGATGGAAAAATCGAACACAATTGGGGATTAATTTGCTAATAATGGCACAGGAACACTTGTTCATATTAATTGAAGAGAAAAGATTATTTAGCTATTTTTAAATAAAAACTTATACCATCAGCAATAAAACTTTAATTGTGTAGCCATTTTCACTTTGAACAGGAAACGATCGAAACCTGCTTCTCTAGGAAAGAAGAATATTTGGCCATTGTGAAAATAAGCCTTGTACCATCAGCAAGAAAACTGAATTTGCTAGGCAATGTTACTTTCAAAAGGAAAGCGATACAAAATATACATTTAAGGAAAGTGAATAAATGGTTTGAAGGGTTAAAAATTGATTTTTTGAAATGTTCTCAACAAAGCTCAGTCGTAATAAAACCCATAGGATAAATGTAAATGAAATTTTAAAAGCTCATCATGCAAAGAAACCAACGAATAAGAACGCATTATGGATTTACTCTATGGAGGATTTGATCAGAATTTCTATTAATGACTGCTTCAGGTTAATGCCAAAAGATGCCAAACGTTGGGCACTTTAAATGATGACAAATTATCAATTATAATTTTTCATGTGTATGTAAACCTTTGTTATGCGTTCAAAATTGTAATACCTACTGATCAAATATTCCTTCGATTAGAATTATAAATTATTATACGAATGAATGACACCGAAATTATTCAAACATTAAAGTAATTATAAAGTCTAAACTAGTGACGTGTATTCAAACTTCTTTACTATATTTGATATTAAATTTTAGGCATATATTACTGCTGATATTAAAATGTATATCAATATGCCCTAATTTCCCTTGTTTTGATTGACCTCAAAAACCAGCCAGGCCATATTTTGAGTGCTTGGGGGCATTTGAAGGAGGTATATATATATATATATATATATATATATATATATATATATATATATATATATATATATATATATATATATATATATATTTATTATATATATATATATAATTTTTAGCCTGAAAGGTTGCAAGAAATGAGATTGGATTTTGTATTTTATTACAAAAAAATATAAATTAACGTTATTGATTGAAGAAGTGAAATATTTTTTTTATTAATACATGGAAGATGAAGTTATTCACTTCAGTGAGAAATGCTACTGAGGATTAAATCGCATTTATTGCACTGAGTTTTTGTGCTTCACATTAAGCACTGTCGAAAGACTGTAATTGATAATTATGAATTGATAATTAAGCTTTTCACCGTATGTTAAAATTCGTCAACATGCAGAATAAGTTAAATTATCTTTAAGTTCGGTAAACTTAGAAAAAGAGAAAGTATAAGACTTTGAGTAAGTTGGCTTTAGTTTTAAAGTAAGTTTGATTAGAGTATTAACGATGATAAATAAATGAGTGAAGGACTTAGCAGCCATCTTTGACTTGGTAATGAAGCTGAATGTTACCA
>CAXAKS010000099.1:0-57117 GCA_963969495.1 Ceratothoa steindachneri | reverse complement strand
TCAAACAGAAGCGTTATGCTTGCATGCGCTATAAGCGTCGCCCGAACGATTTCACTGTCGCTGAATTTCGTCGGGCTAGGGCTAGGTTCCGGTATATTTTGAGACACGCCCGCCGCTCTTCTTGACGGCATGCGTCTCTTCACTTAACGGGAAAGACCCCTCTAGCAGAGCTGTGGAAGCGAGTCAAAAGGATTAGGGGCAAGTTCTTGCAGGACCCCACACCCGTTCTCCCTGAGAATGGGACCGCAATCTCGGACCCCGCGTCCGTAGCGGAATCCTTGGCGACCGTTTTCTCCGCATTCTCTAGCCGGTATGCTGCTCCGCCAGCATTCAATGCACGTCGTGAGACGGAGAATACTTCAACGACTGGTACTGTGAGTGAGTTGCGTTCCGCTTTTTCTTCGTGCGCGGACACCGCCCATGGTCCGGACGATGTCCGGTACGCCATGCTCAGACACCTGGGTGAGCGAGGCATGGCCTTTCTCTCGATCTTTTTTGGCGCGGCCCAGATGCCAACTCTGGAACGTAGACTACAACAGGCATTGAACCGCGTCTCTAGCTATGCCGAAACACACAGGTTTTGGTTTTATTTGGTCAAGACTAAGGTGGTTCACTTCTGGCGTCATCCACGACTCCACCCCGACCCAGATTCGTTTCTTAATGGGGGTGCGCCTGGAAGTGGTTGAATCGCACCGTTTCCTTGGTCTTGTATTTCACCGACGCCTCATCTGGGAGGCTCATATTCGCAGCCTTAGGGTCTCTTGTACCCGCGCCATGGATATTCTCCGTTCCGTGACGTTCAGCGCTTGGGGTGCTGATAGGGCTACTGCCTTACTTTTTTATCGATCCTTTGTTCGTTCGAAGCTCGACTACGAATGCGAGTTTTATGCATCCGCAGACGAGCGTTTATTCCTGAAGGTGGACTCGATCCACCACACCCGCCTTCGCCTTGCGACCGGAGCCTTCCGCACTTCCCCCATTGAGAGCCTGTTGGTTGATGCTGGAGAGATGCCATTATCTATGCACAGTGCATTACTCGCTTATACGCACGAGCGCAGCGTCTCCCTTTGTCGCTAACGGCTCTCAAAGCATCCGCAGCTGACTTCGACGGTGCCTATGCCGCCGAGAGACGCAAGTCATACCCTAACCCCTTTGGGTTTAGGGGTAGGAAACTCCTTCGAGAACTAGATATAGCTCTTTGGCCGGTGGCGCCCCTGGTTCTGCCCAGAACGCCACCCTAGAGGGTACCACCGTTGGCTATTTGTCGCCACGCCTCTGCTCCCAAAGCTTGTACATCGCCAGGAGTATTGCGTTCGGCCTTTTTGGAGCACATCTCGCGTCAGGCTGGAACCGTGCCAGTGTATACGGATGGCTACAAGTCTGAAGAGGGGGTCGGTTTCCACGCCGTATCCCCTCTGTTTGACGTCAGCTGGGCTCTAACGGGCGGTGCGTCTCTCTTCACGGCTGAGTTGGTGGGTGGCAATACACCACTCGGTACTGGAGATTACGCGACGTGCCCGGTTTGGAGACCGGATCGTGATTTATAGCGACTCACAGAGCGCCCTGGGTGCTCTCGGGGCATTGAAATCTCCGCACCCTCTGGTTCGCGATATCCGTGATGCCACGGTTTTAGTGAGCCGGGTGGATGTCGAGATTATCTTCTGCTGGGTTCCTGGACATGTAGGAATTGCGGGGAATGAGCGCGCCGACGAGGGCGCCAAATAGTCCGCGAAGACCGGGCGACCGGACCAGCGTTTCACTCTTCCACACACAGACTACATGACATGAATACGGGCGTGCAGCTCTTCGGACTATTTGGCAAAGAAGATGGGAGACGGTCCAGGGGAACTTAAAGTTGCGTGCCATTGCGCCGCGATTGTTCCCATGGACCTATCCCCCAATGCCGCGACGTTTCAGGTCGCCTTCTGTCGTCTCCGAATCGGGCACACTCGTGTGACGCATTGCCATTTAATGGAACGCTCGCCTGCGCCCTATTGTGACGACTGCGTCGTCCCCCAGACTATTCGGCCCATCTTGTCGAATGTCCCAGTCTGGGTGATCTTCGCGCACGTTACCTGTCCCGGTACCGAGATGGGCGGGGTCGATACCGCCTGTCCCCTGTACTCGGGACGAGTGCGTGCACATTGACTGGTGGACTTTTAGACTTTGGGGGTTGGGCCGGCCTTCTTCCTCTGAATTAACTAGTTGTTGTTTTTTTCCCTTTTCTTTATAGGTCGCACGTTCCTGCTCGTAGCCTTTTCCTTTTTAATTTTTTTTTGTGGGGGGGGGGGTGAACATATTTTAAAGTAGCCTAGTACTAGCCAGTTCTTAATACGGCAACTAATGCCCGAGTAGGCAGTCGCCAGATGAGCTCTTAAAAAAAAAAAAACTTTGATCGCTAAAAAGTTGGCTATAGAGAAGGGGGGGGGGGAGAACCCAATACAGGAGGAAATCCAATTATCTTCTTTGGACTTACATGCGTTCATGCATGCTCACACAGACACCTGCATAAGACTGTGCAATAGGCCCTGCAATTCTAACAACCTCCCGGCCAGAGAAGCTTAACAACTACATAAGGTTGTGAAGCTTAAGCAAGGACTCCTGATTTTTAATTATGGGCAAAACTCAGAAAACAGAACAAGAGTATTTGAAGGGGGAACATTAGAGAGGAATTTGAAGTTTTTAATATAGTTTGAGGTGATCATGTGTTTGAAATTTGGAATGAAGTTTGATCAGTTTTGAGATGATCAAGTGTCAGACTTGATCATGAATTTGATAAGTTTTAAGGTGATCAATTGTTAGGCTTGATCATGAATGAAGTTTTGAAATGAACAAGTATTAGGCTTGATCATGGGTTTGATGAAGTTTTGAAATGATCAAGTATTAGGCTTGATCATGGATTTGATGAAGTTTGAACGATTTTTGATGTTTTGAGGTGATCAAGTGTCATACTTGATCGCAAGTTTGAAGTTTTGAATAAATTTTGAGGTGATTAAGTGTCAAACTTGATCATGACTTTGAAGTTTCAAAATGATCAAGTGTCTGACTCGATCATGAATGATGAAGTTTTGAGACGATCAAGTATTAGACTTGATCAGGGGTTTGAAATTTGGGATGATGTTTGATTAGTTTTTAGATGATCAGGTGTCAGACTTGAGAATGAATGATGAGGTTTTGAAATGGTCAAGTATTAGGCTTGATGATTGGTTTGAAATTAATTTCTTCAGAAGAAGTTAGAAGAGATCAAGCATTTTACTTGGTCATATATTTGAACGGGAGTTAGATGATGGGCAGAGAGCCTAACGACTAAGCAGCAAGCTTTAGAATTCTCTCCTTAGACAAACTCGCTGCTGCTCTCTGGCGCCGATTCGAAGCCACAATAGGTTCACCTTGAGTCAGGTCGGATCGTTCGTGTATTTTCTCGTTACATGCAGTTGAGCGGGGGTTCGAGTACGAGGATCTGGAATGGGTGACAGACAGTTCGAGTGGATACAGATGTTTGATGGGGTACTGCAGGATATGTCCGTCGCCTCTCTGTAATTTAACTTCGGACCTTGTTATCTTCTGGGAAAAGTTCTAAGACACGCCCCATTTGCTAAAATGGTCTCGTCTTTAAGGGTCTTTGTACGAGAACCACATCCCCAACCTTCACTCGATTCGCCCAGGAACTTTGGTAGAGATCTTTGCTTAGTTCTCGCAAATTCAAAAAGTACGAATGAAACCACCTGTCTCTGAAAGCTTCGAATTTTTCAGATATGCGTTGGAAGGAAGCGTTGAGTTGATGGTGAGGGTTTGAGTTCGGAGTCCAAATTGGATCATTCTTGTCTGAATGCTTGAAAGTGAGACTCGAATTATCATACAGCTTAAGGAAGGAGTTGGGGGTAAGAGGGAGAAGATTCATCTCTGAAGATCGGAAGGTGAGAGGGCGCCCGTTCACGGCGTTTTGAATCCAAGATATGAGAAAGTCAAAGTAGTCCAGAGTGGCTCGGCCCATGGCTTTGGAAAGGCATGATTTGATCACACGAATTAATCTTTCCCAACAACTCCCGATCCACCCGGAATAAAATGGGATGGTAAGGTGCTTGATGTTACTAGAAAGTAAGTGAGCTTTGAATTCATCAGACACCAAGGTTTCGTTAAGAACATGACCCCCTTTTACGAAACTCTTAGCATTATCGCTGTAAATATAGTCAGGTACCCCGTAAAGATTTGAAAACCGCTAAAAGGCTTTAATGAACTGAGAGGTGGACATATCGGGTACAACTTCTATGTGCAACAATATCACGTTCAGACAGGTAAAGATAAGAAGGTGTACCTTCACATTGAGACAGCTCAAATTCTTTACAAAAAAATGTCCAGTAAAGTCGACACCAGTGTGTTTGAAAGGTCTAACTAGGTCCATCTGAGCCTTCGTGAAATTGGTCATTTTAGGGTACTTAAAAGCAAAGGAATTGAACTTCTTACGGATAAAGCAATTGCTAAGAATTTTTTAACTGTTTGACGGATGGAGGTACCCCAAAGTCCTTGGCCCCTAAGGTGTGTGAGAGTGGAGTCATCCCCAGATGCTTGCATTTCAAATGAAAGTTTTGAATGATTCAACGAGTTAGATAGTGATTCTTTCCCAACAGTACAGGGTTAACGACGTCGTAGCCGTAAAAGGTAGATTTCGAAATCCTACCCTTGCAAAGCCAATGCAAATGACATGCATAGTTAAGATCGACATTGTTTTTTTTTCCAAAGGAGGAGGACGAATTTTAGCACGAGACGGATGACTCTATATAATTGATTCAAATCCGAAAACCTTTTGATGTCAACGAGAGGCTCGATTTCCTCTCGCATGGTAATGTGGGTGGCTAAGATATTTCTATTTTTGTTGCGTCAAGCATTTTAAATCCGGTTGGGGCCACTGCAGTCTGGGAAGTGTAAGCCACGCCGGTTCACGGAGCCAAAAGTTTAATTTGGAGCTAAATTCCTTAAGGGAGACTCCCCGCGTTATTAGGTCAGCGTTTTGACGACTCTCCACCCCGCTGTTATTTGTCTTCAGGAGAATAAACTGGGTATACGGCCCTTTCTGCCGGTCCCCGGCTTTCTCACTTTCAACTGTATTGCTCCTGCTGGAAGCTCCTCTCATGGGGGGAAGTGTCAATCATGGTATCTTCATCCCACCATGTATCTCCCATCCCCCTACATACTACCCTCTAAGCTGTTACCGTGAGGGTTTTTCTTACTAAGCTTTTTACCGTTTGCTCTATTTACCTAGCCCCTTGTTTGTCATTGTCAAGACCCGACCTTTTAGAACTTATAGACCAGTTGCCCTCCCCATTCTTATTACTAGGAGATTTTAACGCCCGTCACCCATACTTGGGTGACATAACTCGAAATGCGATTTTACATCTCATCATGTCCAGACGGACTCTTTTAGCTGTGTTGTCTTGTCTGTTTGTTTTCCGGATTGCTTTCGATGGTCAATTCTTGACGATCTCCATGGGAGTGACCACTTTCCTATTGTCTTCTCGGCCCTTCAAGTTAGCCCTCATACAGCCATGCCCCTTAAGTGAGACTTAGGTCATGCAGATTGGGAAGGTTTCCAAGAGGCGTCCTTCACAAGTGCATCCTTGGGGACCTTCAATGGAGTAGAATACTTTACATCGACTAATTACAATGCAACAACACAGACCATCCCACGGAGGCGACCCGCCACGGGTCACTCAACCGTACCCTGGTGGACCTCGGCGTGTGCAACAGCTATCAAAAACTAGAAGTTAGCCCATGCCCGATTCCGAAAGAACCCAACTTTGTGCAACAAAGTCGACCAAAACCGAGCTCATGCGCTTCGCCAAAGAACCCTTCGTCAGGCTCCCTGAAATTCATGGCGCCGTTACGTTTCATCAATTTCCTCTGACACCTACCGCTAAGATCTGGAAGAGGATTAATAAGATCAGGGGCCGTTATGCTGATCATCATACCCCCACACTCAACTTAGACGGTTCCTTGGAGAATGACGGCCTGGCGGTCAGCAATACTTTTGCTGGCCATTTCCGCACCGTCAGCAGTGTCAGCCGTTACGATAAGGCTTTTCTATCCTACAAATCAAAGGAAGAATCTCATTCTCTCAACTTCACAACAAAATCTAACCTTCCATATAACGTTCTATTCAGCATCCATGAGCTGCGTAGCGCTTTGTCCCTTTGCAGATCTACTTTCCTTGGCCTTGACGAGATCCATTTCGATATGATTCGGTACCTATATCCACACTCCACTCTCTTCTTACTTGATTTGTACAACCTTACATGGGTGAAGGGTTTTTACCCCTTATCATGGCGCATTGGGATCATCCTTCCCTTTGTCAAACCTGGCAGGGACGAGTTGGACGCAGATCACTACCGCCTTATAGCTCTCGCCAGTTGTTTGAGTAAGTTGCTGGAAAAAATTGTGTTAGAGCGCCTAAACTGGTTCCTAGAAACCAATCACCTTCTCTCTCTTTGACCTACTAGTACGTTTCGAGGGATCGGTCCGGAAAGCTATCTCATTAAAGCACCGAGTCCTGGCCATATTTTTCGATATTGAGAAAGCCTACGACACAACAAACATGGAGATACGGCATCTTGAAGCAGTTATACATCTGGGGGATGAGAGGCCTTTTACCTTCACTTATTCAAAGTCTTTTAGCATCTCGATCCTTCAAGGTACGTGTTGGAGACGCATACTCTGACTTGCAACCCCAAGAGGAGGGAGTTCCTCAGGGCAGTGTTTTAAGTGTCTTATGTTTTATAATTGCATTCAATGATATTATTTCGTCTCTCCCAAAGGGTGTATCGGCAACTCTGTTTGTCGATGATTTAGCACTCTACTGTTCCTCACCTCGCCTGCCACCAGCAGCGCGTCGGCTACAACTGGCGGTCGATGCTGTATCCAAAAGAGCACAACTTAAGGGATTCCGCTTTTCCACGAACAAAACCAAAGCAATGTATTTCCACCGGGGTAGAGGGGTTCTTGTTCCGTCATCTATCTCCCTGCAAGGCGAAGATATAGTTTGTCTCTGAGTGTCGGTTTCTTGGCGTAACTCTCGATCCAAAGTTATCCTGGTTACTACACCTTCGCCGACTTCGAACTGGCTGTATGCGGGCATTTTGAAACTCCTCTCACACACTTCGTGCGGCAGCGACCGACAAACATTGTGGACACTATACACAGCCCTCGTCAAATTTACTCATCGGCTTCCCCTTCATCCTTTATTATGCTGAGCCCCATTCGAAACCTCGGAGTTCGCCTTTCCAGTGGAGCCTTCCGTACTTCTCCTGTCAACAGCCTTTACTGCGAGAATGGGGTACTCCCTTTACCCTACCATAGACTTCAAATCTGCATGCGATGCCTCTGCCGAGTACAGCAAGCTCCTGTATCAGAGGTCTACAGATGCCTGTATGCTGCCGAATCAACGGCGGCATATGATAAGTTGCCATCTTTACCCCGCCTTTGAACCTTCGCATAGGAGATCATCTCTCTGACCCGGGTGCTCCAAGAGTCTTTACCCTTCCATCCCTACTGACACCTAGTTCGCGCGCTCCTCTTCCCACAGTATGTACCAACATGTGGAGCCTGGAGAAGTCTTCCATGGACCCTCGCATCATCAAGAGCCTGTTCTTTGAGCATTCGACCTCACACAAACAATCCTGCCCATTATACACGGATGGCTCTAAGTTGGACGGTAGCGTGGGCGCCGCAGCCATCTACCCAGGAGTAGAATTCCTAGCTTTATCTTTGTCGTCAGCAGCATCCATTTTTACTGCTGAACTTTCAGTAATCCTTTTAGCCTTTAGACTCATTCAAATTTTAACTTTTAGTGATTTTGTCATTTTTTCCGACTCAGGGAGTGTCTTACAGTCAATTAGATCTTTTAATGCGTCCCATCCCTTAGTCACAGAAATTATCAACTGGCTTGTCCAAAATGCGTCCCAATATAGAATTATTTTTTGCTGGGTCCCTGGGCATGTAGGGGTCCTGGACAACCAGAGGGCTGATCGGCTTGCCCGCTCAGCACATTCTGTGTCCCCTGAGAACTCGGCTCTGCCTTTTAGGGACTACTTTCCTTCAATAAGAAAATATATTTTTCTACTGTGGCAGAATGAATGAGATGACTGTTCATCACCAAACTGTACAAACTTAAAAATTCTATTCACTCTTGGCCCTCGAGCCGTCATAGATTGTGGTCGTTGGAGGTAGCCCTTTACCGAGTTCGCATTGGCCACACAAGACTTACTCACGACCATCTTATTTTGGTTGATGTTCAAATCAGCTCTTGCTGTCGTTTTTGTGGTGAGGACCAATCGGTTGCCCACCTTTTATTAGATTGCACCCATTTCGCCACGCTCCGGTTGTCCTGTTTCCCGATCCTTTTAACTATCCCTCAACATACCCGTCTTCGATTCATATTGGCAGAGGAATTTTTTAACCCTTCGTTTTTAAATTTTTTATCACAAAGTGGTCTCCTCCACCTTTTATAGATAATTCACCTCGTTTTATCCTAGCTGCCATATAGAATCCACTCGGATTGGACAGCAACCCACTAGTTCCTTACCTTAAACCTTCTTTAAGCCAAAAAAAAAGCAGAAACGATTCTTGTCGCTCTCTGACTGCAATCGAATTTGAAGGATGGCTTGTTTAATGTCGGAAAGTAGAACAAATTTGTTAGAGCGAAATCTACAAAGAAGAAAAAACAGAGAAGCAAGTAAATTTACTCCTCCAAAGGAAGCCTCATTTAGAGAAAGCGCCTGACCAGAGCTAATCTTATTAAAGATCACGGTGATTTTACGTTTAAACAACGCCCTATTTCTGACCAAAACTGATGTGGAATTCAATTTTGTCCGAAATGGAAATATGAGGAGTTTCGGCCATTTTGCGTTTGAAAAGAAAACGGGACGTTCGGTTGAGCGGAATTTCCCTTAGCATAACTAATGGAAATTCAAACTATTCTCTCCAATGTTGGTAAATTATTACCCCGAAAGCAGGGCAAAGCTAAGCAAGATGGTAGCGCTTAAGTGAGAGACATTAATGTCCAATTGATTTGGAAAGTATAGTGATCTCTCCAGAGAACTTATTCCAAAACGATGTCTAGTTCCGAATCCCCTCGTTAGTTAGAGTTTAGTTTAAGAGTTTGAGAGAAGTTTGTTGGTTCCGAAATGGATAGAAAGTTAAGATTTGAAGGACCTAAGGTTAAAAGAATTTATGCGAGAGAGGGGGGCAAAGGGGAGAGGGAATTTTGGGGGAACTCGCAGAACCAAAGCGAGAAAGAAGGTATAAAAACTTACCTTGGCCGGAAAACCCGGGCAAGGGGCTTACTTGCGAGGAGTCGTCGTTCGCGGTGCTTCACACTTCAGAAGTTTTCCATCCGGCCCAGTCCCAGAGTTTGAAAAGAGTTTTGAGTGTAGACGGTTCCTTCTTCCAAGCTTCGCAACGGTTCTTCCCAGACACCAGGAGTTTGGGTAGATAGGGGTTTCAGCGAGTTGTTCTTCCTCCAGCTTGTGATGAATAGTAGCTATTTGTCCCTCCTGCAAGGGGTTTTATAAAGAATGTGAAAGAGGGGAGTTGGGTGATGATTCGGTAGAAGCTGTCGTGCGAGGTGCAAAACGCGTAACTCCCTGTGCTTACAATAAACCAATAAAACACCGAGGTGGGGAATAGTGCCAAGCGTCTCGTCTCTATGCCTAAGAAGACCAACTGCCCTTTCCCCATTGTATAACCATAAACCATATGGTCAGTCTTCGATCGCTAAAAAGTGTGCCATAAAGAGAGAGTAGGGGAGGGAGGACCCAATACAGGAGGAAATCCAAACTATCTTCTTTGGACTTGCCTGCGTTCATGCACGCTCGCACAAACACATGTGTAAGACTGTGCAATAGTCCCTGCAATCCTAACAAACGTTCTTTCATTCACTTTTCGATAATCAATACGAAATCCCAACCTTCCATCGGGCTTCCTTACGGGCACAACCGGGCTATTCCATGCACTCTCACTTGGTTCAATCACATCGATCTTCTCATTTTCCCCAATCGTCATAGGATTCGTTCTCTCCTTTCTCCCACTTGCATTTTCTGGTCTCCTTACAGTTTAACACAACCTTGTCAGGTGATCAACTAGACCATACTCCTCACATACGCTTCTCGGGCTAGCACACATTCTAGCATAATGTCCTGTCTGTCCACACACACTCCATTCCCATTTGTATTCACTCTTCCACCTTCGGCGCATGTTCAAGCAAAATGTTCCATCTTCCCACACTGGCAGCACCGGATGATTCGGGCATTCTGGCAATCCTTAATAAGGTGGCCTGATTGACCTCATCCAAAACAGGACCCCACTACCAGGCGACATTTGCTCTCACATGACCAACCTTGTTGCACTCCCAACACCTCATTTGTTGATTCATACTTCTATCCACTCTCCTTACATTCCGGCTCCCTTCATTCATACGATTTCTACCTTTAAAATTCCTCCTATTAATTACCAGTCATACTACTATTACCCCTGCCTCTCACCGCACTACCACTTCGACTTTGTACTTTTTCCCGACCCATATAAACCCTTCTTTGGTCCTTTAAGTCTTCCTTTTGGCCATAGTATTCCTCCAGGAACTTGACCATGACTTCCACTGGGTTAGACACCAATGCCTCTTTATAAGATCGAGATTCAGGTACCCTACTCCTATGTTTCCTTCCTCCTAAATACACAGACACTTCCCCTCGACCATACACTTCAAATTCGCAATCTTCTACAATTTCCACAACATTTTCCTGCAACAATCTTTCCCCCACCCATCGCATCTTCTCCTTCCTTCTCGCATTCACATATTCACACACATCACTCGGGACTGTACTCAAGAACTTTTGCATTAACTCTTTGTTATCATTTACCCCATCATCGCCATGAGTATACAAATCAATTCTTTCATTTTTACCCATTTTCGCTTCCTCAAACTCATTTGTCTTTCGATATTTCACGCCAGCTTTCACCCTCTTTACCTGATTTATAATGCACTCCTTCACCACCTCGTGCTCGGCTCACTCACGCTCAAAATAGTATTATAAAAATCACACAATCGATCTTCCAAAAATTCACCTAATTCTTTCACCCAAAACTGATTATTCTTCCCAAACTTTTACCTACAATAACTTTCATACTCGTTGAAAAATTCCTTAACATCCTTTGACCCTTGGGAACCTATCTTATCAAAACACTCCTGTGCACTTCCACCCCATTTTAACTTTCACTCTCTTCACTTTCTCCCTCACACTCATCCGTCACTTCTATTAATACTAGAGTACAGAGAATCTATGCTCTTCAACTTCGTATGTACTAGTCTGTCCCTCTGTCGCTTCTTATAAGTTTTCTTACCCTTTTTCCGGACTGGCGGCGAATCTATATCGGATGATATTATGTCCTTTTCTGATCTTTCTTTCTTCCTGACCCCTCCCTCCTGCTACTGGAGTTGAGGCCCCTTTCGCACCAATTACACTCTGCTCACCAATTCTCTCTTCTCTCAACCTAGCCCAACTCTCCATTTTCATTTCCAGGTGCGCCGACATCTCCTCAATCCAACTTTCACTATCCCTGGTTCTCTCTTCCATCCTAACTTCCATTTCCCTCATTTCCCTTTTCAAACAGTCATTCTCCTCTCTCATCTGCGCATTCACACTGTCTTTCTGACGCAACACATCCCGCAATCGCTTCAACTCCCAAATCCACACTTTCATACCCTTCACTCTCCATTTTATTTTAACTTTCCTTTTATTTATTTTTATTTTGTTAGGACAAAAAACAAATGTACAACACTTGTCTCCAGTAATACTCAATTTATTTTATTTAAAAATAACATATATATATATATATATATATATATATATATATATATATATATATATATATATATATATATATATATATATATATATATATATATATATATATAATAAAAAAACTCACAAAGTGGCACGTGAGGAAAGCAATAATATGAAAATTAACCCACAGGAAAATGAAAAGATGAATTCAAGTACTTCCGAACTATATTTGCAAGTTCATTTTCAAGAAATAGCATGAAAATAGAGAAGACAACCTTATATAGGGTACAAAGATACGAAGGTAATGCCCATCACATAGTACAAACCAATGGAAAAACACAATAACAAGACAGAGAAATACCAATAAAAAGATCATTAGGCAACTAATAACTGACATATGCGTCCCAAAAACGATATACACACAACAACGCTGTGTATATGAATAGAAATGGTGGGGGAAAAAAACAAAAACATTTTAAAGGATTATCATTAGAGCGAAAACATTTCGGGCTAAGAGTTAATCCACGATCCTAGCAGACACGTGGTGGGGGAGGTAATGCGAATGATATTACACTAATAAAGAGTGACAACAGAGAAATACCAATAAAAAGATCATTAGGCAACTAATAACTGACATATGCGTCCCAAAAACGATATACACACAACAACGCTGTGTATATGAATAGAAATGGTGGGGGAAAAAAACAAAAACATTTTAAAGGATTATCATTAGAGCGAAAACATTTCGGGCTAAGAGTTAATCCACGATCCTAGCAGACACGTGGTGGGGGAGGTAATGCGAATGATATTACACTAATAAAGAGTGACAACAGGCTGCATTATGAAGTTATTTAATTTAGTACGTTTTTTTTAAAACAGAGTCGAGTTTAAATAAGCCAGGGGAGATATTTATATTAGGCAACATGCCAATTAATGAACACTCGACACTATTTCTTTTTGTGAAATCAGCGGAATGATAAAGGAATTTTGCAGAGTTCCAGTCAATGGGGTGGTTATTTTCGGATAAATGTACAAATAAAGCGCTGTTTAGTTGACCTCTTATAATATTATACTTATGTTGGTAAATTCTAGTAGATAAAGATTTACCAGTTTCCCCGAAGTAAGGTAAATTGCACATAGAACATTCTATAGAATATACTCCACCTTTTTTTTCCTTGTATTATTGTGGACTGACATTTTATATAAAGTGGATTCATATCTAAAATTTACAGAGATATTAAGTTGCTTAAAAATACGGGTGAGACCAAAAAATGGTTCAAAGTATGGCAAGATAAGACCATTTTTATAACTGAAAACCGGTGGGTTATCAGTTCTAGAAAAAGTTCTCTTAGCAAAGTTTAATGAAGTGTGCAAAAATTGACGAGGGTAACAAAGTTTTTTACCTATTTCAAAGATATTGGACAATTCCTTATCCAAAAATTCCAGACTAACAAGGCGTAATGCACGCAGAAACATAGAAGTGAATACAGATCTTTTAATTTTAACACTGTGATAAGAATAAAAGTGAATATATGAACTGGAGTTGGACGGTTTGCGATAAACAGAGAATTTAAAACCTGACAGCGTCCTATGTATTAAAAGGTCAAGAAAAGGAAGAGTCCGATTTTCTTCAATTTCAAGGGTAAATTTAATAGAAGGGACTAGAGAATTAAGATTACATAGAAAATTGTGAATATCTTTTGAGGAAGGCCAAAGACATATAATATCATCAATGTAACGGTACCATACAATAGGAAAATCGATGATTTGGGCAAGAATAACGTTTCAAAAAATTCCATATATAAATTACAGGGGGTGTGAGATAAACAACCCACCATCGGAAGACCAAATTTTTTAAAGTCAAATTTATCATTGAATGAAAATTTACAATTTTTAACACAAAGAGAAATAAGACTTAGGAAAGTATTGACCGGTACAGGGAGATCTAAATTATATAATTTATCACAAAGAAGAGGAAGAAGATCATCTAAAGGAACTTTAGTAAACAAAGAACACACATCGAAGCTGACAAGAATGAAATTGTTGGAGTAAGGCATTGTTTTAAGCTTCTCTATAAGTTCACAACTATTTTTAATATGAGATTGGGAGATGGACCCCACAAGGGAAATTAAGTGATTCGCAAGCCATTTTGATAAGGAATATGAGGCAGAGTCTAACGAACTTATAATGGGACGCATAGGATTATTGGGTTTGTGAGTTTTTACCAAACCGTACATATATGGAAAAGAAGCGTTGCTAGATTTAAATTTAGTAATTAAATTGGGATTTTTTTTTAAAAGGGATCGAATATTTTTATGAAATTCACTGTTAGTAGTTAATGTAGGGTCTTTTTGTAGGACATCATAAGTAGATTCATCTTCTAATAATAAGTTCATTTTTTCAATATAGTTCACTTTGTCCATAATAACAATGTCACGAGATTTGTCTGCTTTCGTAATATGTATAGAGGGATTTTTTCGAAAATTAGATATAGCACGGTGAAAACGCAGAGGATAATTTAAGTGGGTAGGCCTAGATAAGCACTGATAAACACAACCCTTGGCGGTCGAAATTAAATCACTAGGGACATCACAATATTTTTCCAAATGAGCAAAGCTTTGAGCAATAGACAGCAGATAGTATAGAAGGAATGGAGAATTTCAACCCAAATCCAAGGGCAGCAGTCGTGGTGGCGTCGATATCTTGATTGGAGAAGTTGACGACTGTTTCTGGTCGACTATTCGACCAGAATCTTGGATCACTCCAGGCCAAAGACAAGGAATATTAGAAGGAAAAATATGACGTCGTGAATTGAACGCAATCGAAGTTTCGTATTTTAAGAGTGAAATGCGTTTAGAGAGAAGAGTGCGCTCAATTTTCCGAATGGAAAGCCACCAATTTCCATGTATATGTTACTTGCAAATATAGTTCGAAAGTGCTTGGATTCATCTTTTCATTTTTCTGTGGGTTAATTTTCATATATATATATATATATATATATATATATATATATATATATATATATATATATATATATATATATATATATATATTCATTATAGCATGTTTTATTAAAAGCGACTGCTAGTTTCGAATTAATAATTCTTTTTTCAATCTTCTCGATTTGTCTTATATTCGCCTTTTCTTCATTGTTTAACCTGTGGATTAGCGTACCGAAGTTCATCGGGGACTGATGTTTGTTATTTTGCCAAAGGTAGAAGTAAATTAATGTAATTTAGCACTTTCTTTAATTTAACTGACGCGTTCCGATACATCGAGTATCATCTTCAGAGTTACAATGGGGAATTATTACAAAGTATTCAGTTTACATATGTTGCAAAATGTGTTAACAAAATTACGAACGAAGCTATACACGTATAGTAGGCAGGTTGGATCCAGGTGATAAAAGGTCAGAGAAGTGGGTAGCCAGAAATGGGGGGAGGGGGAATTAAGTTGCTTACCAGAGAGGATTAGTGGCTAGGTGCAGCTCTGAGTACACGTGTCCCTCTGTTAGCTTTTCTTGCGTTGGGTAGGATTCCATTGGAGTTAGACTGTATGCATATATATATATATATATATATATATATATATATATATATATATATATATATATATATATATATATATAAAATCTCCTGCTTGTGCTAGTTGATTGAGAAATTTTATAAATGTTAGCTAGCCTTTTTCCTGGACAGTATAAGCCACCTGTCTTCTCAGCACAGTGTGCCTTGTGCAAGTTCCAATCTACATCGGATTGCCTTTTTCAGTTGGAAAATGCTATCTGCGAGGCCTTCCTTCGTAGACAGCACTACGCCACGGTGTTTTCCGATCTAGAAAAGGCCTATGATACCGCATGGCGTTACGGTATCATGGAGACCCTCCAGACGATGGAGCAAGGGATGGCTCCCAATTTTTATCTCTGAATTTCTGCGAGATGATCGATTTCGCTACGGGGAGGGGTAGCCTTCACCGTCCCAAAGGCGAAGAAAGAAGGTGTCTCGCAGGGAAGTGTCCTCACTGTCACACTCTTTGCCCTGAGCATCAACGGCATCACCTCGGTGCGGCTTAGATGCCAACTCTGGAGCGTCGACTCCAGAAGGCTTTGAACCGCATCTTTCTATGCCGAGGCGCACAGGTTTCAATTTTCTTTGGCCAAGACTAAAGTGGTGTATTTATGCAGCCATACAAGGCTTCCCTCCCTCCCCATCGGACCCAGACTCGTTCCTAAACGTGGCTTGTCTGGAAGTGGTCGATTCGAACCGTTTACTTGGTCTTATTTTCGACTGACGCCTCATCTGGGAGGCTCATATTCGCAGCCTTAGGGTCTCTTGTACCCGCGGCATGGATATTCTTCGTTTGGTAACGTTCAGCTCCTAGGGTGCTGATAGAGCTACTGTCTTATTTTCTATCGATCCCTTGTCCGTTCGAAGCTTGAGTACGGGCGCGAGTTTTACGCATCCGCGCAACTGAGCATGTATTGCGGAACGTAGATTCGATCCACCACTTTGGTGTCCGTCTGGTGACGGGTGCCTTCCGCACCTCCCATATTGAGAACCTACTTGATGCCAGAAATGTCACTCGCTCTGCACCGTGCACAGTGCATTATACGCTTGTTCGCCCAGGCCCAACGTTTTCCTCTCAGTCTCACTGCATCGGCAGCCGATCTCGACAGTGCATATGCCGCTGAGAGAAGCCAGTTATACCCGTAGCCCTTTTGGTTTAGGTATATGGAACCCCTTCGAGATCTTGGTGTAGCTCTCGGACCGGTCACTTTGGCCTGGACACCACCCTGGACTGTATCACCTTCGACTATTTTTCGCTATGCTTCTGCTTCAAAAGCTTATACAGCTCTGGGAGTATTGCTGGATCCGTGCCGGTGTACAGGAGGCCGTCGGCTTCCACACCTTATCCCGTGTGTTTGAAGTCAACGGGGCTCCACCAGTCGCTGCGTCTGTCTTCACGGCCGAGCTTTTTTTTTTGTTGTTTAGGGCAAGGGTTGTGAATTTTAGAGTAGCTTAACACTAGGCGCAACTTTAATTACGGCGACTAATGCCCTTGAAGTCAGTCGTCATATAGGGGTGTTAAAAAATCCACCCGATTACACTTCTCGCCACCCTTCAGGTTCATGCAGGGTTGAATGTTGTGTCCGCAACATGCGTCATTATCCTGCTGAAATATCCCATCGTTGGGGTACATGAAGTCCATGGATGTATTCAAATGGTCAAAAGCAATGTAACATAGTGGTCACCGGTCATTGGCGTATTTAGGCGGAACAGCTGATCCAACCATGCCACGTGAACATACCCTACACCAGTATGAAACCACCCCAATCCTCACGATTCCTCTTTGATAACTAGGCTCAGCACCACGCCCGAACTGTAAGCTCAGTCCAAAATAACCTGAACCGTGACTCATTAAACCACACCACAATTTTCAAGACCTTCAGTATCCTATTAGCGACATCACCAGCCCGTCTTTACACAACTCGAATGACCAAAAATTTCTTGGCGGAGCTTGTTTGGTAAATATTAATTCATCCTCCATATTCTCATGACATTGCTCCTTCTGATTATCACTTGTTTAGGGAATTACAGAACCATTTGGATGGTCTTAGGTTGACATCAAGAGAAGAGGTTGAAAACAAGTTGTATTCATATTTTGCATGAAAACCTCAAGAATTTTACAAGTGTGGTATCTATAAGCTTGTTGTCAGATGGAATTAGGTTCTAGAAAGTTATGGAAGTTGTTTATGATTAAATATTTCCATAGTTATGTTTTTTTCACTTTTAATATATACTATAGAATCGGACATTCCTTATGTTCCAACCTGATATTATGGCACAGCTATTGTGGGGTCGTGGAAGTATATATTTTAGGGAAGGGGGAGATCATGATAGGGACAAAGGTTTATACAGGGATAATAGGCCTAGGATCGAAAGGGGAAACCTGTTATATGGATGTTTCACTGCTTATCCCACATCATAGATTAAGTGTAATTAACTTTTACAGTATCTGGTCTGCAAGTGTGTAATTTTAATGCTGACATCTTGGTAGCCACTATTTCATGTTAAAAAGGGCAGTCTAGTTGAGTAAAGGGTCAGCTTAAAGGCTTCAACCTCATTTACCCTTCAGTGCTTATAATACTTTATAAATTGGCAGATAGAACGCAGAATTCAAGCCTTCCAGGACCGTAAGAAAGAGGAGCTGAATGTGTTAAACATACAAGAGTTTTGCATGAATTCGTCACATGAAAAGGATGATTCTTGTGCTCGAACTAGCGCTATTATTCTCAGGTCTAATGGATCGAATTCTCACTTAAAATGTAAGCACAAATGTTTTATTTTATTCTTAATATATCCCCGCTCCATTTGATATATTTTTATGGTAAAATAATCACAAGTTAGCTTACATTACTGTAACAAGAGGCACGGCGGTGTTTTTGTGCCCGCCGTGCTGACGTGACTCAGCGCCTTGTCCCAAACCCAGTTTAGCCTCTCCTCCTCTTTCTGCTAACATCTATATACTTTCTGTACTAACTCTCATCATCCCCTCTCCTAAGTGAAGTACCGTGTGTAGCCTGTAACACTGTTCTACCTTCCCGAGGGAAGCCTCGTCATTTAGTTGAGTTGAACTCTGAATGGTCCCTGGCAAGTTGTTGTGCTTCCACCTCGTTGGCTCTCGGTATTTCTTTTTCTCTACAACTATCCCTTCAACCCTTAGTCTAGTTCTAAGGACCTGACCAGCTACATCATGCCGCGTCAGAAGAGAGGCTTTGGAACCTTTATAAACAATGCCCTTTGACGCCTGCAGGTCGCAAGAAACTAGGACTTGAGGGTTGCTTGGCGTTGTGGCGCTATTAATGAGAAGAGGGGTTTGACCCAATAACCCCTTTCCTGCCTGCAATAGGCTGACCACCTCCCTGCGGCCGGTTTATGGTTAATTAGGTTGTATTGCTTATGACGGGCGGGTTTTATTGTCTTGTTGGCTGCCAGACCAACTAAAGGTCTCGGGTCCCGCCTCTGGTTCTGAAACAACCCATCTTGACCGTCCTGTCGAGGATCAGTACGTCTGACGAAGGATATCCGTTCTGTCACAAGTGTACGAGCTCCCTTATGTTGGCAAGTCTTCAGAAGTTGGGATTTTAACATTTCAGACTACGTCCCTCTGTCTAAATCCTCGTCCGACCTTGGTGTTGGGGCTGTCGTGACTGCCTCGCTTTTATCCTCGATGGACGTCGGTTCGCCCGCCCCTAAGATGACTATAGGTCATAGGCTTATTGATCCCTATTTCAGGATCCCCGACACCTTGAGAGGGTGGCCCCTTGGAGCCATCTCCTGAGGTGGAAATGGTCCTAGAGGTGCCCCACCCCAGATGGCAGGGTCCTTCTAGAGGGCGGACAAAGCCTCAAAAGTCTGTCCCTGTGAAAAAGCCTCCTGAGACGACACAAGCCACCGAGTACTCATGAGAAGAGGAGGGATCTCGTTCCCTGGTTGGTACCTCCTTTCAGCCATGGTGGACTGCCCCATCTCAGAGAAGGACATGGCTAAGGCTGCACCATCACGCCTGGGACCCCTCCCATGTGCGGAGAGAAATGAGCTCACTCCTGGCCCTCATCTCCTAAAATGAAAAAAAAGAAAAGAAAAGTCAAAGAGAACTAGGGGTTCTTCTTCCTGAGTGCTCCGTGAACGGACGGGCCATGACTGGCACATCCGTCCCCGAGCCTCCCTCGGACAATGATAGCCGGACATATACTAAAGTTGCATGTACAATGAGTGAACCTTCAGTGATGTCGGGGCCCCTCGTCGCGAAGGTCTCAGCGTCTTCGAGCCCGCTGGCTTCAAGCGAATCCTTATTGTTTATTCTACTGATTGGAGAATGTTGTTCAACGGACGCATGCTCTATCAGCGTCAAGTATTAGTAAGGGTTCGTTCACACAAGGAGAGCGATTAGTAGCGGCATTAATTTCTAAATAGTTTTTAATGTACAGACACTCAGCTATTTACACCACGAGCTAGGGCTAGGTTCCCGTATGTTTTGAAGCACGACCGGCGCTCTTCCTGGCGAGCATACGTGTCATCACTTAACGGGAAGATCCCTCTAACATAGGTGTGGAAGCGAGTCAGAAAAATTCGGGGCAAGTACTTGCAGGGCCACCCATCCGTTCTCCAGGAGAATGAGACCGCAATCTCGGACCCCGCGTCTGTGATTGAAACCTTCGCGACCGCTTCCTCCGCCAACATTCATTGCACCTCATAATGTTGTTGAAAGCTGCCGAGATGGAGAACCCTTCAATAACATGCTTACATTGAGTGAGTTGCGTTCCGCTCTCGCTTCGTGCGCGGACACCGACCCTGGTCCGGACGATGTCCCGTATGTCATGCTTCACCACCTAGGTGAGCGAGGCATGGCCTTTTATTCAACAGGATCTGCTTGAGGGTATCCTTCCAGACTCTTGGTGAATGGCTACTGTGCTCGCATTTCGCAAACCGGGGGGGAGATCACACTACCCCGTCCGGTTTCCACCCAATCTCTCTAACCTTCTGCGTGTGAAAGTTGAGAGAGAAATTTTTAAATTTTAGACTTGCCTTTTCCTGCACAGCTGAGGTCACCTTTCTTCCACGCAAGGCAGCTTCCGGAACTTGCACTCCACCTCGAATGCTCTTCTCTAACTGAAAAATGCCGTCTGCGAGGCCTTCCTTTGTAGACAGCACTACGCTACGATGTTTTTCGATCTGGAGAAGGCCTATGATACCGCATGGAGATATGGTATCATGGAGACTCCACATGAGTGAGGCGCGAAGGGACGCCTCCATAACTGAGCTATTGTGAGATCGTCTATTCCGCCTACAGGTGGTGGGGGGAGCCCTCTCTGGCCCAATATAGCAGGAAGAGAGCGTCCCGCGTGGAAGTGTCCTCAATGTCGCACTCTTTTGACCTGAACATCAACGGTATCACCTCGATGCTGCCGGAAGATGTTCTCGCTACGCTCTACGTGGACGACCTTTCGATCTCTCTTGGTGCGGCCCAGATGCCAACTCAGGAGCGTCGACTCCAACGGGCATTGACCCGCATCTATCGGTATACCGAAGCGCACAGGCTTCTGTTTTCTTCTGGCAAGAGTAAGGTGGTGCACTTCTGCCGCCATCCACTGCTCCACCCTGACCCGAGATTGTTCCTAAACGGGGTTCGCCTGGAAGTGGTGGATTCGCACCGTTTACTTGGTCTTGTTTTCAACCGAAGCCTCACCTGAGAGGTTCATATTCGCCGCCTTAGGGTCTCTTGTAACCGCGCCATGGACATTGTTCGTTCCTTGATCAGCCTTGCTTTTGTATCGATCCTTTGTTCGTTCGAAGCTTGAATAAAGATGCGAGTTTTATGCATTCGCAGCCGAGTTGTATTGCGGAAAGTGGACTCGATCCACCAAACCGGCTTCCGCCTGGCGGCCGGTACCTTCCGCACCTCCCCCATTGAGAGTCTATTTGTTGTTACTGCTTAGATGCTATTCGGAGTGTGTCTTGCACTGTGCACAATTTGCCTGTACGCACGAACTCAGTGCCTCTCTTAGTCGCCAGCGGTTCTCACTGCAACCGATCTCGAACGTGCCTATGCCACCGAGAGACACCATTCATACACTATGCACTTTGGGTTTAGGGATAGGAAATTGTCGAGAGCTCGGTGTAGCTTTCGTGCCGAAGGCGCCTCTAGTTCTCTCCTGGTCGCCACCCTAGTGAGTATCGCCTTTGACTATTTCTCTTCATGCCTCTTCTCTCATAGCTTCTACAGCGCCGGGAGTATTGCGTTCGGCCTTTTGGGAGCACGCTTAAAGTCCCAGAAGGGTATCGCTTTCCACGCCGTATCCCTTCTGTTTGAAGGCAGTGAGGCTCTACCAGATGCTGCGTCTATCTTCACGTCACAGCTGGTTCAGACCGCATTGTGAACTTTAGCGACTCACAAAGCGCCCCGAGTTCTCTCGATGATGGCATTAGAATCTCCATAACTTCTGGTTTGCGGTATCCGTGACGCCACGGTTGCTTCTAGCAGAGCGGTTGTTTAGATTATCTTCTAATGGGTTCTCCTACATGTGGGTATTGCTGGGAATGAGCGTGCCGATGAGGCCGCAAGGAATCCGCGACGACTGGGCGACCTGAGCAGTGTTTCTCTTTTCCTCACACCGGTAACAGGGCAGCCCTCCGGGTTGCTTGGCTAAAGTGCGTGCCATTGCGCCGCGACTGTTCCCATGGATCTACCCCCCCCCCTACCATGACGGCAACAGGTTGCTTTCTGTCGTCTCCGAATTGGACACACTCCCATTTGATGGAGCGCTCGCCTGCGCCTTATTGCGATGTCTGCGTTGTCCCCCAGACTGTTCGGCGCATTCTTGTCGAATGTACTAGTCTGGGTGATCTTCGTGCACGTTACCTGTCCCGAGCGGCTTATCCCTTCTACTCAGAACTAGTTCGTGTACACAGACTTGTGTCCATTTTATTTGACTTTGTTGTAGGTTGCATGTTCCTGTGTGCCGAGGAGGTAGGCGGGCATTCCCCCAACGCTGGAGCGTGCGTCCTTGTTTTTGTTTTTTTTCTTTATTTAGTTTGGTTTTGTTAACTTTAAAGTAGCCTAGTACTAGACTGAAATTTTAAATTACAACGATTTATGCCCTTGAAGGCAGTCGCCAGTCGCCAAAAAAAAGGGCATTCTTCCTACCCTTTTTTTTTTACTGCCCCCTTCTTTTATTTCCATACTTTTTGGTAACATTGGAGGTTTGTGTCCCATCCCAGCCCCAAAGTGCTCAGTTTGCCCTCAAATACTACTTTACATACTTCTCCATACAATCTCTCTGTGTGATACGGTGTTATTATTATTATTGTGCTTTAAATTCGAGGAAAGAAAGCCTTATTGAATATTTTGTTTTTCATTGGGAGGTTGTTTTTTTGTTTTTTTCAGTTACAAAAGTTGTCAATGTTTGGGGACCTCAGATGTCGGGTATTGATCCCGCGTCATTTTCAAAAGAAGCAGACTCGCCGATGCCTGCAGAAGGTAACGATTCAAGTATGTTTCTCGTCGATTTTGGAAATTATCCTATTCCTGGGAGTGTCTAAAAACACACAGTTGATAAACATATTTTATTTTTTCCCATAAATAACTTTATAGGAATAAGCCTTCTTTGCTCTCTTTTTTTTAATGTTGACTGGTGCAGTCTGTGTTCATTTAAAAAAAGAGAATTTCCAATTTTCAAAATGGGATTAAAACTAATCCCGACAATTGTCGATCCATTTCACTAACTTCTGTTCTGTAAAACTCATTGAGTCTGTATTGTTATAGACCGAATTGTGGAGCATTTAGAGTCCCCAAAATAACTAAACAATACCCAGCATGGCTCTAGGCTTCATCGGTCGAGTAATTGGCTGGATTTTTTTTCAAAAAAAGGGTCACAACCTTCGACTAACACAAATCTCTCGATATAGTTTCTAGTTTTCAAAAAAAGATTTGATACTGTACAGTAACATAAAGTTAAAGGCGCATGTATTAGGAGCAGTGTACTTAAGTAGATTGAGAACTGGGTAACCTAGACAGTGGTAATTAATGGGATTAACTTTAACTGGACATCAATCAATAGGGGCGCCCTGCAGGGATCCCTTCTTGGACCGTTCTTGTTTATAATATATGTTAATGACCCTGTGAGTAATTTACTACCTGAAAAGTGTCAAATAATATTGAATGTAGATTGGTGTAAATTAAGTCACCTAGGTCACCAAAATCACCAGCAAGTGTACAAGATGGGTGGTCATAATCAAATGAGGTTATTTTTGAAAAGAATTTGAGTGTCTTAATTTCTTTTGACCTAAAAACTTCTAAGCAATATATTGTAGCATCGTAAAAAGCAAACAGATCTGGGGTACGTAGCTAGGAGTTCTACATTTAAATCAAAATATATTTTTTCTATTATATAAGCCACTTGTTATACCTTGTAGAGCGCCAAAATTAATTCCTGAGAGACTGGGGGATCTTAATCTGCTTTCCTTGAAAAATCGTCGCTTGCTCTGAGAAGGAATCAGTCTTTAAAATATTAAACGGCTTTAGTAATATAAAATTAATTGCTTTTTGAGTATGATAATCTAACGGCAACTAGAAATAATGGATTCAAACTTGTGAATGAGAGATTTAACACTACAATAGCACAGAATTTTTGTCATTGGGTTACTCAAATATAGAATTACCCTCGCAAGTTATTGAAATCACCTCAGTTAATATGTTTAAGAAGTCCAGGTGTGGCGGTGTCTCCATCTTAATATTAAAAAAAAATATGTATAACCGATGCTCGATTTTTTCCAACCCACTAAGATATTCGCTCATCTCTTCCGTCCTCTTTTGGACTGGCCTCGAATGGGCCCTAGAGTCTTAACTGGTTCGTAATTCTGTAACTAAGGATTATGTATTATTTTTTAGGGCTTAAAAATGTAATTAGTTCTCGCAGGAGTTTGTTGACTACCACTTAAAATTCAACTTGCTCGGCCGATATCCTCAATAGTTTCACTCTCTAAATGATATTAAAATGAGTGAAAAAAAGACTTTTTGATTCTATATCTCACTTGTGCCCACCTTAATAAGTACCCATAGCCCCCTAGTTTGATGCATGATTGAGGAGGACTTTCCAAGATCAGTGTCAGTAAGACGTGGATGTCTTTGCTCATCCATGATTTATGAGGTTCTTTGAAAGATTAACTTCGGCCATTTGAGCCGAAGTTAATCAGAAGTGTTTATAAATTGTGTGGTTAAAAATTTCTTAATCTGCTGGTATTTATTTATTTCGCTCTTTACAGATTTTGGAGAAAATAGCGAAAGAAAAGATGCGATAAAATCTATGAAGCATGATGTCGAAAATGTCTTTACATCTGATAATGTAACAACGGATACCAAAATATCCAAAGGTAAAAATGTAATAGCTACCTGAGCATTCTAGATAATCAAATGATACCCCATACACGAGTTAAATTGACGCAGACACTGGGGTAGGACGCTTGTGTTTAATAGTTCTATGACTGAACAGATCCCCTTAGATTACGGCACCTTCTTCAATCCATCTCTTTTCTAAATTCGAGATATCTCATCTTTGGGTAAGGGTGGAGATAAATCCTATAGTATTGAGCATTCCAACACTCATTGGGCAGTATAGTTATGGTGAAGAAAGAATAAAAGTCAAAGTATTAATCTCATGAAATTTATACCTTAACAGTGTCCTCTCATACTTGGATTTTCAGGAATTGATGAAAGATTGAGAAACATGGAACAACATCTCAAGGTTTCTTCGGAGCAGCCCATCCACTCATCTGTGTACTCAAGATTAAAAGCTCTTGAAGATAGGATCCTCTTTTTAGAAGGGCTCTCGCCTGAATATTTTAAATCTAAAGTAAGATAGAAAATATTCACCAAGTGCTTTTGCATTAATACTTTTATTAGATATTGATTTTGCTAAAAAGTGGTTGTGATTGTTTAATGAAATGTATCTGATGGTTGTCTTCTAAGACCCATGAAAATAAGTTTTGTCGCTAGGGCTTTTTAATATTTTTATGGATGGTGGGTGCGCTGTGATAAGTACAAGTTGGAAAATGAGATAAGATCGATAAGAGAGGTTGTTTCTATGTTGGTATATTAAATGAGAGTCAGAGGGAGTTAAACATGTTGAGCGAAGCCTTTGACAGGTGTGTGCGTGCGTGGGCCCCCCCCCCCCCCCCACGCACGCACGTATATTCCAAAAAAGTGAGTTGGAGGTGTTATGTAGTAAGGGTGAAGTGTGATATTAAAGTCTATCTTCTCACCCTTGAACAAATGTTTTAACTACGATGATAGTGGTACAGATTTTCGTTAAAAGGTTTTAAATGATCCGAAAGTCTCTGAGGCAATTAGAGAGTCAGTGAATGGTAAGGGTTTGAGTGCGGAATCTCCCAAAAAATGTAAAAGAGTGCCAACGTTGGTATATGGGAATGCAACTATGCCATGTAGGAGAAGGAAATATTTAGAGGGAGAGCAGTGTAAATGGACAATATTAGAGGAATGCTTGGGGTTGCGAAGGGTACTTAGAGCAAGAAAAGACTGGGTAAGAGATGTTTATGGTGGAAACGAGGTTGTGACAGAATTTTTCGCCGCCTGTTTTGTGGTTTAAAGTGTTCATGGAGGCTTGCCTGTGTCATCTTTGTTGCTGTTGGGTCAGTGTTTTGGATGTTTCGTGAAATGTTTTGGTAGTTTTGGGTCTGTCTGATTTCTCGGGAGAAGTTTAGGTTAAGGGGTCCTATGTTTCCACTCGGAGTGTATTTCTTGTTGGCTGTTGAGAGGGATGTTAGCAAAGTGAGCGTTGGCCTTGGCGTTTTTGTTCCGTATACTTTGTGAAAGTACCCAGTCAGCTTTGTTGTAGTTAGTGTAAGTACGTGGGGCTGGTGGATATATGGGTTCCTCTAGGGCTATGTGCATGATGATTAGGTCAGCTGATAATGTACAATGGGGTTGCCAAGTTGTTTTGGTAGCTAGGTTGAGTGAGCAGAGTGATGTCCGGGAAGGTATCTCGGGAGTGTTATGTTGGAGTTGTCGAAAAAGATGTAAAGGAAAAGGTTGGAGAGTAGGGGAATAGGTGATTTAAGTGTTCTGTGATGATTCGAGCTTTTGTGTCTCTGTCTTGGGATTTCTGCATGAGCATTGAAATCGCCCGCAACGAGTGTGTTATTTTGTTGTGTTGAGATGTGGTCGAGTGCAGGCTCTTAGCTTGGTGGACAGGATCCAGAGGGAGGTATGTATAGATTGGTGAGTGTGTAGTCTCTTATGTTGATGCGGACTCGGATGGTTTGGATTTCCATCCAAGGTGTGAGATGTACGGTATCGGTGAAATGGATGTTGTCTCTGATGTAGGTGATTAGGTCCCCGCCTGCGTCCTTTCTTTGTCTGCCTTGGCTGATGTGCGCGATTGTAGCGTGCTACTTTTGTTATGCGAGCATGAATTGTGTTTTTATTCCTGGATGAAGGCTAGATGTATGTTGTGGTTGATGAGGAATTCCTTGAGTTCCACTTGTTTGTTCCGTATACCGTTAATGTTTAGTTGTAGGATGTTCAGTGTATGTCTTGACAGCGTGTTCTGGGTCTCATGGGGTGTTGCTTGGGGAGGGTTTAGAGGAGGTTGTGCGTCTCCGGACTGGAAATAGGTGAGTGAGGTTGTGTGTTGCTTGGGCGTAGGTGGTGGGTTCGTAGATGGTAGGGGTGGTGTTTTGGGAAGTGTGGGTTATGCGGGTGATATCCGTACCGGAAATTAGCACAGCATGTGGTCTCGCGGGATCAGCTTCCGCAGTTTGTACATTTCTGCAGTCTGCAGAAGGGTGCTGCAAACAGGCGGGATGGATCTTCATCAGAGAATATCACTTTACCATAGTATTTAATAGTCCATTCTATATATTTCCTACAAAAGTGGAGCTTATCCGTAAGGTTCTTCTTGGTAAGATGAGACTTCTTCGCAGCCCTTCGCGACTTGAGACATTTGTCGAAAAGTCTCCGCTTCACCGTACGCGCTTTAGCGTCCACATCTACCTCTTTCCAATCGTGAGCAATCTAGGCACTGGAGGCAACCCGATCTTTGAGCTGGGGTCGTACCAGGAGGCTATCTTAACGTTCAGAAGACTTCTTCACGGGAGTGTAACCATTCTTTTTAAAGTCATAAATGATCCTAAAGATGGTGCTCCTTGCATTTCAGGCCACTTTGGTGCAGAGCAACAATGGCTGCACGCTTACTTTTGGAAAGAACCTTTTCTGGAATTGAAAAATATTCAAACATTTATTTTTACAAAAAGAAATATTGTAAAATATATTATAATTACACAACGTTATTCATTTAACCCATATTTATCATCATTTTACCCTTTTGAGCAAATAACAAGGCTCTAGGACTGAAATTCTCCTCATACAGGAACAGGACCAGAACGCAATTTTAGATTCACCGAAGGACTGCACTGTTTTTTATTATTTTTGAAATGCTGACATTTTAATAAACTTGCAATAATTTAATTATTAGAATAATTATTCATATGACGTAAATTTTAAAAAGACGAATGAAAAAATAAAATATATTAGTCTCAAAACTTTTGCCCATGACTCTATGTCTTATTGAATTCTGCTGAGGATTCTTTTCATTCCGTCGTCAAACAAAAGATGGGTGACATCATTTTTGCTTTCTTTTTACATTATGAGGATCTATGTAATTATTTCCGACTTATCAACATAAATCTCAAGTAATTAAGTAATTTTATTGCCATCAGGGCCAAGTGCATGAATCGCCCAAGAAGCTTCCCGAGAAAAGAGCCACTGAAGATGATGTAAGTAAACTAATAATTATTAAGACATTTGGATTGTACCACTGTGTGTGTGACTAAGATGGTCTCCTGATTGCGATAGAGATAGTGAAGACTGGTTGAAGGCGCTCAATTTACAGTCACTGGAGACGTAGATTGAGGAGTGAACCGATACAAGTTTTTAAGATATTAAACGGCTGTGACTCTGTTACATTTGAATCATTCTTTGAGCTCAATAACTCACCTAAGATAAGAAACAATGGATTCAAGCTACAAGTAAAACGTTGTTAAACAGCTAAAAAAAATCACTTACAAGGTAATAATTAATCATTGAATTCGATTACCTGGAAACCTAGTGTACAGTGATATCAATGTTTTAGAATCGCTGGGATAAGGATTTCCGAGAGATTACTAAATTCTAATTTGTGGGGTTTGTCGAGTGGCACGGCCTTTGCTGTCCCTTGTAAACTTAAAAATAATTTTATTTTTTATCTTGCAAGTCGGGTTAATGCCCATCAACGCTACTCTTGTATGACTAGACGAAGTCGGCGACATTAACGCTATTGCGTATTGTGCTGACAGGACAAAATTTTCGGGCCCGCAGTTTCCCAGCCCAGCACCCCCTTATCCGGATTTAGTTGTCCTTTTCGAAGGACGGTATGCTTATTCTTTTTCCCCCACATACAAATTGAAAGCTTTAAGATACTCTCCAACTGGAGTACAAGCGTCATAAGAAAGTGGAAAGATCATTGGAGGAAGGCTGTTGTTTCTAGATCTGCCTAGTATATGAATCATAATTATCGATCAATTCTTGTGCATTGGATCACTCTAAGAGGTTAATGATACTTCACTTCAAGACGTCGCCCTTAATGTTTTAACATTAAGGGCGATATTTCATAACTCAATACAAGTAAATGATGATGTGTCATAACCTAATTCGTAGTCAAGGTACTAAAGGCAGTCTACTACCCCCCAACCCTATCCCTCCTCATTTCACGTACGTTCATGTTTAGTTGACTTCACTGACTCCCGCCACGATGAATTCATGCACAAGTAACTGTAAATTGATGGCCTGAATGTTCAGGGACTCGTGTCTCTTTGATTTGCGGCCAAAAAGACTGTTGATTTCCCGCCACTTCTGATCCGGTCTGAAATGACGTTGATCACTGGAAAACGAACACTCGATGATGATTTTGATGGAGAAATAGATAAGTATGCATAAGTGTAAGGTCGAGCCACAATTATACTATCAAGTAGTGAGAAAATAGAGAGAAAGATTCACTGTATCCTTTAGGAGGTTTCTGCAACACTTCATATTCGCAAATTTTAATTTCTCTTAAACTTAAAGTTTTAACAAGGTACTACATTTTTAATTACAACTTTCTTTACAGATTTCCCTTGAAGAAATTGATGCAAAAATTTTTAATCTACGAAAAAAACTAAAAGAAAGACAATTAGGGATAACTCTGTGATAAGCCATTATAATTTGATTTTATAATATTAAAGTGTAACAAGTGAATATGTTTGATATTTATAACCTCTTCATTCCCTTTCATGTTTGTGTCACAGCTTGCAGGTATAATCCCCCTCTTTTATCCACATTTTATATATCTCTCGTTTTCCCCTCACATGACACATACCCGCTCGATTTACACTGAACCAAATTAACCAGCGACACCCCGCCCATTACCCCCATTATGTTTCTTCCTAGGCCAATGGTCCCTTCTCGGGTTTAGTCAACTTTTATAGCACGCGCCGGAAGACGGTATGAAAGGACACTCTTATTTTATTCGAAAAATTTAGGTCAATTGATAAACCCTTTGAGTTATGCACCATCACCGCTGGCCTGACTACCATTCTACAAGTGCCATACGCATAATTTCATTTTGACTATTTCGTCGATCCAGTATGTTTCGAAGTACGCTAACTTTTTGGGGAGCAAGCATACCTTCACTTAAATGCCTTATTCTAACCTTCTTGAAGTGGCGTGGAAGCGTTTCAAAAGAATTCGGGTGTCATATATGTAATGATATAATATAGTAGTTACTCCTGTTACGTTTTCTATGCGTTGCCAAGTCAACAGGCTCAGGTCAGTGAGCCTACATGCAAATATATTGCTTCAGAATGTATCTTGCTTTGATACAATATTCATAGTATTGCACGTACCTGTGTTTCAAGTTTTAAGAGCTAAACAGACCATTAACGCTCATAACTATAGTAGCTCACTACAGCTTATTATTAAGATATCCTCTAATCCTGCGGATACTACAACTGGTGACGAGGATGGTAACTTCGTTATTTTATATTCTTACAAGTACCAAGATAGCAACCTAAGTGCTAGATCATTTTTATCCCAAACAAGAAACAATTGAAATGTTTCTATTGTAGGGCACACATGTATTTACCTGAAGGGTGTACATGTAGATACCCTACACGACGGAACCCGATGACTAGGAGAGAAAGCGCGTCTGGAATGTCGAGGTAAAGGCTCGATTTCCTCACTGTAATAAAGTGGTAGTTTCCGTATCTGGGCTAAGTCAGACAGGAGCCAGAGAATAAATATTGGGAAACTGAGAATGTCTGGAGGTAATAAAAGGGCGTGTGATAAAAGCATTTCACCATTCTGTAACAAAGATAGCCAGAAATTAAACAAATGTATTCTCAATAAAGCTCCGCCTTGTAGAAATATTGGCCAATAACGAGGTACGGCAGTTTAGCAGCCATCCAATCAAAATTAAATAAAGGATTAATTTAAGCCAATCAGGAGGCAAGCTAAGTGAATGAGCAGCCAATCACGTGCGCTAACGTCATTTGTAGGCGGGGCGTGAGGCTGACTCGATGGACGTTGCTTCCCCTTTATAAATCGGTGCAGAGAGATTAAAAGCAGAGTCATTCATTATTACTATTTTAATTTGTTATGCGTTCATTAATTCAATAAGTCGATCATTATAAGCGTCCGGTCGCTCTACCATATTCCGCATTACTTTGTTGTAAAATCGAATCGTGAAATTGTACTCGGAGTATTTCCTATTTGGGTGCAAGGTAAAATAGACGGAGACTCGTTTAGATCTATAAACAGATTCTTTTATTCATCTCAGCTGGTACCCTCTTCTCGGGTCAAGTACAATAGCCTTGTACGTTGCGCATTCAAATAACTTGTTACCATTGCCGGTGGCAAGCGTTAGGCCTATCCTACCAAGCTCACCCTTTTGAGTGGCAAAGTTACCACTAACTGGGCAACCAAACCCCTATTGGTACGAACGATTCCACTCAAGAGGCAAGCCCCCATTAACATACAGCGGGTAGCAACATTGCAATAACAAAGTACAAAGCTAGAACCCCTCCCCCCCCCATACTAGAACGCTTTGAGATGCAGTGTTCAGAATGTTTTCCAGGATAAAAGCTAGCGTTATTTCCAAAACACTTCGGTTAAATGTTTTATCGGATCTACAAAGAAGGATCAAGCCTCTGCGATTAAACGAAGCTGCATATGATGCACTCGTGAGCAAACTTTAGGCACTGTGCAGTTTGAAGTCGTCAGTGGTGGGTGCATGGGAGGCAACTACCCCCTCCCCCTAGCTTTGGGAATCTGCTAAAATCCGGAGTAAGAAAAAATTCTATAATTTAAAAAATTACAAGAATAAGAAAAAAAATAATGATAAACTTGTATTTATAACCAGGTAATAAATAATTGCATATGAACAATTATGATTATCATTTAGAGTATCCCCATTCGATTATAAAAATGATCTTACTCAATTCATTATCTATAAATACAAGACTCCGTTTTCTCATACCTGCTGGCGTTTCCCCTGGCGATGGTGGAGGAAAACTACAACTGTAAATAAATCTCCCACAATCTCTGCTTCTACACATATAGTGTTTGGACCTCTGCGTCCAGCGGCTATTTATGTAAGTTTCTAACATTTCAACAATTCAATCAGCATAATGAATAATCATTTGTGTTTGGTACGTAGAAATAGGAAGATAATTTATGAAAAATCGTTACTTTAGCCGTACCTATATTTATGGTGCACCTGCGAAGGTCAAACGTGTTTACGATCGAGGAAAAAAAAGTTAAAGGAACCGAGCCACTTCCCTCTATTGTCTTTTGTATGGCGGGAAACTTTTCTCCTGCTTGTTTTAGGGGTTACATGGTGTAATGATATATTTATACCAAAGATAATAGAACATAGGCCTTCATTTAGACATTGTCGTAGAATTGCTCATAGTCTGGTCCAGTAATTATTCTAGTCCTTGATCTGGACACACCCTGAATTAAAGCATATATATATATATATATATATATATATATATATATATATATATATATATATATATATATATATATATATATATATATATAGGCTTTAATTCCTACTGAACGTGCGAAAGCTGGTTAGAGGCGGGTTGTGCCGTAGCCAGGATTCTTAATTAAAGTCTTGCCAAGGGTACGTCAAAAAGGAGGAGCCACAAATAAACACACGTACAAAAATAAACTTTACTTTACACAAAAACAATAATTAGCAATAGTTAAACGGGCAATTAGGTAAATAAGGATTAAATATTAAACACTGAAGTTCAGTGTCTAGATTTATAATGACTCAATGGGAGTACCAATCACTGTTAATTAAATAGGCAATTTAAGAATAGAGGGACACTGGGCTTACAGATTACCATTAATTGTGATGGATTGCAGAGACGACTACTCAGGTCCAGACGGGGTGGTTCGGGTGGCGTTAACACGAGTTCTCGGGGAGAGGGGGGATAAGACGACGGCTTCGGGGCTGCTGACTGCAGTTCCGGTTAGTTCACTCCTAACTGGATGTGACACTAACAAATAGTAATTTTCAGTAACTATTTGGATGTTCCTTTTTCTTTCTCAAGTTACGTTGAGCAACAGAGCGTATTCTTCTAGTCACAGACTCTGCGGGGTGGGATTTGCCTCAGGAACACTTTGAGACAGTGAGCAAGTTAACTCAGCGGCGCGTTGGCAGTCGATACGTCACCGCAACGACTCTTGTTCAACGTGACGGTTACGCGAGTGGGTTTGGGACACTGCTGTAGAGGGATGAATGGCGTTGTTATTTATACCGCGGACTGTGTGAAATCGAGAGAGAGAGATTCCATTTACGCCAATTCGCTTATCGCAGCGCCTTCTGGACAATCTCCATGGTATCATAAAGAAGGCAAATGGAATTTAGGCTTCTCTGTGAGATAGGCCTTCTTTCGTCAGACTTCATGTCGCCTGTTGGGAAAGGGTGTGGGGGGGGAGGGAGGAGACGAAGGTCAACTCTAACGACAAATTTCTTTCGTTCCCACGATTGTCTGGCGGCATGCGAGTATGTACGTTCCATACCCTCAGTCATGGAATAGCTTTATCAGCGACATCATGCTTACGATCATAGGAAACAAGATAGGTAATTTTATTACTGATTGTTGTTTTTTTAACTTATATAGCAGGAAGTTACTACTGGACATATAAGTAATTCTATTTTCTAGTTTCTGTACATTTTCCACTATTTTTAATATGTTTTTTGCATAATTAATTATCCATTAATAATGTTTTAGCTATAAGGTGAATATTTGTAATTTACTGGTATAAATGTTATTTTTCACAGGCCCAGATGTGTTTAACCATTAAACTGTAGCGCCTGGCGTGTACGTCCAAAATAGGACACACGCGAGAGTCGCTACACACATAAAGTACAAGAAAGAGAAAAGTATAGTGAGCGCTGTTTGTGAGAATGTCACACGGTAGTAAACAGAGCACCGTTATCTCTGTTAGAGTTGGTCGAGGCAATCTTAGGCAAACATTATAATCAAGGCAGAATCCAGAATAAACCGGATAGCTATCACTATTAAACAAATAGAAACCAGATTGGGAAGCTGTCTCCATGGCAACATGCCACCGCCCACAAAGAATTTTAGTTGGACGAGGAAATTGTAGGGCGTGGTTTAAATTGAATATATAACTGTGTGAAGCCAGAACAAAGAGAATAATTAGATTACTGTTTTATATAGCATATATCACGTTATATATCGTTCAGTCCGATATCTCGGATTCACGTAATTCATCTTTGTATATAGTCGTGTACATAACGCAGACATTAAGGTGTAACTCTTAAAGGCTCTATTCGTCCGGCCTCCTTTAGACTTTGCCCGCACTTGACCTCGAACTTATTTATGTCATAACTTAGAACTTAAAACTTAATTAAAGAACTTTTGTAAAGTGCAATAAGATCTAGTTTAATAATAATTCTATTTTTGTCTCGGTGACTTCAATATCCTGACGTTCCTTAATCTTCCTGCTTAAAGGCCTTATTTTATCGGGAAAACAGCCACTGCGCATTCTCCTCGTTAATCGCAATTCCTCGCGATTACATAACTCCCGAAATACCGGCGTTCTACCCTCGTGTGGTCTATCCTCATCATCCGAGCTATTTGGCCCCGTCGCTAGAATAAGACCGCCCTTCGGCTCAGGGCAACCGATAGCAATCAACAAAATAACTCGTGGGAAATAAGGAAGGGCAACTCAAACCAACCGGGACATCTGTATCAACAGGAGTCCTCGCCAAAAGATTACGCGATAACTCGGTAATCTATCACTATTACTGGCAAGCAGCGTTCCCCTTCCAAGGCTCTTGGGTTGTCCTCACGATTATCTTCAAGGTTCCCCCATAATTAAGGACGACCTTAAGAGCCCCCCATAAAACCATGTGACTCCATGTAACTAGACTATATCACCTCAGTCATTCAGTGGGATTTTTGAACACACCTACTTCAGCATAAATATCAATAAATATATATGCTAATATTAATTCATGCTTTATTGACTATATTTGTAAATATGCTAGACTAAAATGTCGGTATTTATTTTTAGGTTTCGCGCATGTAGAAGTCCAGAAAGAGGCTGTACAGGAGCAAAGTTAAATGCTCAAAATGCGGCAAGGAAGTTAATAGCGATTATAAACGTGAGCACTCGAAAAGAGCGAATGAAAATTATCAACAAGTAAAGTTCCATCCCGTGATTGATCCAAAACAAAGGAAACTATCATTTGGAGTGTTAACTAGTACAAATACCAGTAAAAAAAGGGAGCAAACAGAAGCTGCCTCCTCTGCAGCTGAATCCACTGATGTTCAAGATATTCATGTTGATATTGAATATAAGCAAAATGAGATCCAAGTCCCAGTGTCTGCTGTGCCAGATGTGGAGACACTTGTCAGGGAGGCACAGGAGACAGAAGTTCCTATCCATGAAACTGAAGAATGCGCAGAGGAAAATTCTGCAGTGAGCGATACTGAAATATTAGATGTTCCAAATCAACCTATTCTGAGTGAATATCACATGAAACAACTTCCTAATGAAAAGAGAACAAGAGACTTCAACCCAGACTTCTTCAAGAAATGCCCCTGGAGCAGCTTCCAGAAGTCAACAAAGTCAATTGTGTGCTTCCCCTGTGAGAAGTTTCTCTGTGACCATTCTTTCCCATTCAGCAACTGGAAAAGGCCTGAAAGGCTGGCCAAACATGCTCATGGGATCAGTCACAGTGTTGCCATGTCAAGATGGATCGCATTAAAGATAAAAAAAAGACGAGAAACATCAGTTTTGGTCCACCTTGGTGTTCACAGAGACATGGTCCAAAAGAACAGAGCCTATCTCAAAGTGAGTGTAGACTCCATCCTTTACACTGCAAAACAAAACATTCCCCAAAGAGGGCATTCAGAAAACAGGTCCAACATTGGACAACAATCAGATGTAACTCGCGGAAACTTGATAGAACTTCTGCATCTTCGATGTAGAGAAACCCATGGCTTGGCGAGATATTAACTTCACAGCTGGCAGCACATCACCAGTGGCTGTCACCAGAGATTCAGAATGAGATTCTGAATATTGCATCTGACCCTGTGCTGAAGGACATATATAAAGCTGTGAAAGAAGCTGGAAAGTTCAGCATCATAATAGATGAAACAGCAGATGTCAGCAACATGGAGTAAGTGTATGTGTGATGGCTGCAAATGCCACTTGTGTAGTGCACGAGAAGTACAGGCGAGCGGCTTAAAAAGCTTTGCTTGAATGAGTCTTTTTTGAAACTCAGGATGGCCGAGTGGATTCGCCGCTGGCTAACAGTGGTCCACCGACGCGGGATGTTGTTTGCAACTCGCCTACGCTACTTTTATTCTTTATTTGGCCCTTTCCTACTCCTCTCTATCTACAATGGTGCCCAGACCCGGGAGGAGGAGCGTTAGTCCTTGGATAACATTTCCAAACGGGTTCTCTTCATTTCTTCATTCTCGCTCTTCTTCTGAAATGGGCTTTGTAGCGTACGAGACGTGCAGGCGAGCGGCTTAAAAAACTTTGCTTGAATTGGTCTTTTTTGAGACTCAGGATGGCCGAGTTGGATTCGCTGCTGGCTAACAGTGTTCCAGCGATGCGAGAAGCTGTTCGCAACTCGCCTACGCTACTTTTATTCTTTCTTGAAAAATAATCTGTGTTGATACTATGTTACGTTATAAGTTGTGTAAGATTTTAAAAGTTGCCCTTGCATTTTATTTTATTTGAGAGTTTTGGTACTTTTAAAACACATAAAATGATGTAGGCATGAACACTCTAATTGAATAATAGAATAGTAGCTACGTGGTTTTGCTAAACTTCTTTAAATTCGTACCTACTGTACATAACATAACAGCTGTTTGGTGTTTATTACACAAATATATGGCAATTTGAAAAAAAGGGGTTTCTGAAATTCGGGCAAATTTAGTGTTGCACCCCCCCTCCGCCCCCAATAAACCCCACTTCCTACGCCTATGGGTGGGTGGCACGGTTACGTTTTTTTAAATAGGAAACAGCTATCTGATAAAACTATTGAAAATTTTGCGAAAACACTTAATTACCTTGAAAAGAAGTGCTTGTAGAATAATTGCTGCAGAGATAGATCACTTCGTGGTCAGTTCATTTCGCGTTTACGATCAACAATGATATTAAGTGCATTACTTCAGGATTGTGAAGATAAAACCTTTGATTAGTGTATGGAAAAGGCGTAGCTAGTTTAACAGATATCTGCAGATGTCCAAGACATTCAGACGACAGCACGTGATACTGTTACATAAAAACATCACAAAATGCATCACCATCAGACAAAAGAAGTTCGGAATCCATTTTAGTTCACTATACCTGCATCCAATATGGAATTACAGGTAGCATTTAGCTAAGAATTGTTTTGTTATAAATTTAGCATGCAAAAAATGTTCCAAGAAAGGTCTCATCGCGAAAGTTTGTAAGTTTATTCGCGGACAGGCTGTTATTGGATATCAGTGAGTTTGTACCTGCAGCTAGCAACGTCATGTCAAAACGTCACAAGCACTGAGGGGGAAAGAGCTACAATTGCATTTGCACTCTACTCACCCGTATGCACAGTGGCACGAACACTCTACCACCCACACCCATGAATCCTCCAGACATTTATCTACATCTTGCACTTGTGACTATAAGTATAATAACTGCTCTGACAATTGTAGTTATAATTACCGATGAGTAGAGAGCCTACTTTAATAACTTCGGAATTAAATAGGAGTAGTACGAGTACAACATTTGAAATTGATTCAGGCTTCGATATCTTAACGTTACGACATTATGACACATTCAAAACAGGTGCTTCCCTTTCTAATACACAGCTACGTATTATTGATTAAAGTGGTATTCCTTTTCACTTAATTTGTGAGATGACAAATGTTATGTATGGAAATAAGTCAGTTCATCATACATTGCTAGTTGTAAGATCTAACAGTGCGAACTTATTTGGTAAGGATTTGTGGGGTAAATTTATAATCAATATGTTTGACAACCGAATACTAAGCCTAACGTAAACACCTTGACACAGGAAGTGATAATTAAATTTAGAGATTACCTTTCTAACAGTTTCTAGTCATATGTTACTGATAAAATTACATTAAATGTTCTCACTTCTGCTAGACTAAGTTTTGCAAGGGCTAGAATGATTCCATTACGCATTAAAAAGGATGTTAAAACTGAATTGTAAAGACTCGTAGTTGTAGGTCGTGTTCTAAAGTATTTTCTAGTGAATGGGCAATACCCACTCCTATTGTTTGGAAAATGGACGGGTCAGCATGTATCTATCAGGATTACTCAGTTAGTGTAAATAAACATTTAAACACTGTACAATCAGCGTTCCCTTCAATTGACGATGTCATTACACAGGTTGGCGCGCCAAAGTTTTCTCACAGATTGATCTCGAAAATGTTTTTTCTTAATTGTCGTTAAATAAAATATCAAGAAATTTCAATACTATTAACACAACAAAAAGACTTTTTAGATATAATTATTGAGATTTAAGTAAAAACACCAAAAAAATGTATAGAATTAATTAATACTATCCAGTGTAATTTTTAAAAATAATAGAAAGAAGTGAAGTTATAACATAAACTGACTTGAATATCAAATATTAAAGGTAACTGGAGTAAACAATAAAATAACCTATTATATTAAATTATAAAAAACAACAAAATATCCGCAAACAAATTAGAATGAATTAAACAGTGACTAACCTTTATCGTGGGAGTTGAGAAATCAACTAACTAAAGATAAAAACTACTAACGAAGCTATACACCAATAGGCAGGTTGGATCCAGGTGATAAAGGGTCGGAGAAGTAGGTAGCCACAGAGGAGGGGGGGAATTAAGCAGCTGGCCAGAGGGGATTAGTGGCTAGGGGCAGCACTGAGTACACCTGTCCCTCTGTTTGCTTTTCTTGCGCTGGGTAGGATTTCATTGGAGTTAGATAGTATGTTTAAATTCGAGAGCGTAGTCTAAAATTTTGGTGTTTTCTTCTATCATTTTTCGGTTGAGGCATGTTCCGTGTACTTCCTGTGTATGTTTTTTTAGGTGCACCGTTGTTCAGATGGTATGACATTCTTCTTGAGAGAGTGGCTTCGGTCATTCCGATATACGAGTTAGGTAGGAGCTCACAGCCTCTTAGTTTACATGGATACTCGTATATCAGATGTGTCCTTTGTTTGGGTTGTAGCGGGGGTTTGAGGTTATTTTTCATGAAGAGGTTTTATTCCTCGGTCTATAGTGTCCTTGATGGCTCTTTCATCTGTTTGGTGTTCGGTGTTCATAGTATTCTTGTAGAACAGTTTTATAATATCCTCATTATCCGTATTCCTGTTCTTCTGGGGTTCTGAGAGCTACCATCTGTCCATTTTAATTTTTATGGCTGTTTGTATTTCTTTATTGGAGAATCCGTTATTTACAAGTACCTGAGTGGCTCTCTCAAGTTCGTTGTGTGTGTCCTTCCATGTGGTGCAGTGGGTAAAAGCACGATTGATGTACGACGATGTCACGCTTGTTCGGCAGCGCTTAGGACATACGCTGTCCCCATTCATGCAAAATCCCGGGTTGGTGGGTTTAACATAAACTTTAGTTGTTATTGTTTCATTGATATTGGTAGTGAGGATATCTAAGAATGGTAATTAGTTGTTATGGCTTTTTTCGATGGTGTAGTTGAGGGAAGAATATTCTTTAAAGGCTTTTTTCAGATTATGTATTTTTTCTTGTGTTTGTACATTGATGTAGATGTCGGCTATGTACCTGCAATAAATATGGGGCGTGGGTACTCTTGAGAAGACCCTTTTTTCAACCACTTCCATGTAGAAGTTGGCAAAGAGAACTCTCAAGGGAGAACCCATGGCAACTCCATCGACTTGGCGGTACATGCTTCCATTGGGGTCAAAGAAGGGGGTTTCAGAGGGGCAAATCTGTAGGAGTCTTTTCAGATCGTCCCTTGGTATTCTAATTGGGGGGAGGGGGCGGTCATTTTTGTCATAGACGTGTTCTAGTATTATGTCTAATGTTTCGGCGACCGGTACATTGGTGAATACTGATTCTACATCCATGGAAGCTATTATTTTCTTAGGGTTAGTGGCTCTATTGGGCCGTTGACCGAGGTCATCTGATGTTCTATGCTAGTCGCTACCGAGTTTGTGTACATGTGTTTCGTAGAGCTCTCGGAATATTTCTATTATTTGCTATAGTTTGGTGTTTGATAGAAGTTTTTACGCAAAATAGTATTACGTATAGTCTAGTGACATAGTAAACATAAATATTAAGTTATTAAATCGTATATTTGGTTAATATAACGAAGTTGTTTAGTATTGTTAATTTTTCGGCCAGGACAATTTGTTTACATTATTTTGCGCGGGAAAGTGGGTAGTAGATAAATTAAATTAGTGTTTTGAAACCTCGTTTCTAGGTTGACGGTTTAATTAGCAACTGATTTGGACTTGTGTTGTGCTTTAAATCTGGTTTAGGTCTGTTGATTTAATTTTCGGATTTTTCTACAGTTATTCACCACAGAATTAGCGAAAGCTAAGTGATAGAGTTCGGGATGAAAGTGAGCATGAGTGTCGGAATGTATGCATTGGTTGTGGTGTAGTTGGTGAAGGGTATACATGTGTTGTATGTTGGCTGCGTGAATGCATTGTAGATTTAGAGGGGATGCGAATGCAGGATTTAGACAGGATATGTAGCCTGGAGGGGTTAGTTTTTGAGCTCAGGAAGGAACTTAGTGTTAGGACTAAGGCTGGGAATAGATTAGGAGGTGAGGTAGGCCAGATAGATGTTTCAGGTGAAGGTAGAGGGCTGGTGGAGGAGGTTGGATATGATAGTTCTAGGGAAAGTGAAGTTAGCCCCCTTAGATTAGTTAGAAATAGGCCTAGTGAGGATGGGGAACAGTGGAGAGTAGTTAGGAAACGTGTAGCTAGAGGGCTCCTCTTGTTCTTTGTGAGAATAGGGTTGCCTCTGTTGAGGTGGTTAGCCAGGGGAAGAATAGGTGTGTGAGTCAGAGGGACATAGAACCTATTAGCTTGACTAATTGATTCAGTGCCTTAAGAGAGGAAGTAACTGGAAGTGATATGATTGATGGGGGTGAGGGTGGAAGTAGAGTGACTTGTAGTTTGAATGAGAATAGGAGTGGGGATGGAGTTAGGTCTGTGGGGGATTTGGAATAGGAGTCTGACTGAAGTGCTTGTGATGAGTGATTGGCGAGTTAGATATTTAGATAAGAAGTTGAATGCAAGTAGATTGAATGGTTTGAGGGTGTGTTTGCCGGGTGCTGGAGTAAGAGATCTGTTTGATAGGTATGAGGAGCTGGTGTCTGGCTGTGCAAGGGTTGCGGTTGTGATTACACATGTAGGAGTGAATGATGTAAAGAAAGTGGGTGCATGTGAGTTACTTGAGAGGTTCCGAGAGGGTGATTGAAAAGGTGAAAGAAAGTAGAATGAAAGGTGCTGTGACAGGTGTGTTTCCAAGAATGGATGTCTCGTGCGATTGGGCTGAATGATTATGTGAGGAGGATGTGTGAGATGGAAGGTGTCATGCTTGTGGATGTGTGGGATAGGTTTGTTGGAATGAAAGAAATGTATGCGATGGATAGACTGCATTTGAGTAGGAGGGGGGTAAATGTGTTGTGGGAGAAGTATGATCGTGTTATTAGGTCTTTGCGGGCGGGAAACTAGATACTAATAGTTGTCAGGGAATTATGAGAGGACATTATAGTACTGAAAGTAGAATGGACTTGGCAGATAACAGAAATAGGTACCAAGACGATAGAAGTGAGGTCATTCAGGTTAGGAAGAGGTTCTTCAGGGATAGGGAGCTTAAATTGTTTCTATACAAATGCTCGTAGTCTTAGAAACAAGAAGGATGAGCTATTTAGTTATATTCGCGATGAAGATATAGATATATTATGTGTTACTGAATCATGGGTTAATGAAATAGAATTTAGTGACACTATAAATGAATTTGATTTACAGGGCTATAATATGTACATTAGTCAAAGGACAGGTAGGATTGGTGGAGGAATAATTATCTATATAAAAAAACAACGTTGTTTCAAGTTTAAATACTTCAATAAAGCAGGATAGAGTTGAGTCACTTTGGCTAGATATTAGGTTCAGTAAAAATAGAATGGTGCATTTGGGAGCTTTTTACAGACCACCTGGGCAGACTGATGATATAGATAAACTCATGATAAGGGAAATAAGTAAGGGATGTAAAACAGAAGCAGTTATTATTGGGGACTTCAACTTAAACTTTGTGGACTGGGAAAATATGATAGGTAGGGATAGAACAAGTGGCAGGTTCATAGAATGCTTTGAGGATAATTTTTTGAATCAATTTGTTAATGAGCCAACGAGGGGGGACAATATATTAGATTTAGTACTTTCTAACAGTGATCATTTAGTTCAAGAATTGACTGTTGGGGAAGCATTGGGAAATAGTGATCATCAGATAGTTCGTTTTAACTTGAGAATTGAGAAGGGTAAAATAACCGAGAATGTTGTAAAAGTTCCAAATTTTCATAAGAGAGATTATCAAAAACTTCGAAGCTTGCTAAATTTGGTAGACTGAGATGTAGAATTCAGAGGTAAAAATGCTTATGGGATGTGGAATACTTTCAAGCATATAATAAATGTAGTCCAAGAACAATGTATCCCAATGAAGGGCATTAGGAACAAAATTGGGAAACCATTATGGTGGAATCAGGAGATAGCTAGAAAAATTTCAGAGAAGAAAAGGGCATACAAAAAATTACAGGTACAAAATAATATCCAAAATTTAAGTGATTATAGAATGGCTAGGAATGAGTTAAATAAGATTATAAAGAAGAAAAAAAGAGTGCCAGAAATTAAATTAGCTCAGGATAGCAACAAAGATCCTAGAAAGTTCTTTAGTTACTATAAAATTAATATCAAGTCTGGCAGAGTTAAAATAGGACCTATCAAATATGAAGGGGTTGTGAGAGAAACTGATGAGGAAATAGTTGAGGTACTAAATGGTCATTTTGCATCAGTATTTACAAAGGAGAAACTAAATAATCTTATGTATAGTACTCATGGGTCAGGGAAAGAAGTGTTTACTACCATTAGTATGGATTGGAGGACGATAAAAGGACTAATAGGTGAGTTAAATGCTATCAAGGCCTCCGGCCCTGATAATATTGATTCTAGGATACTCAAAGAAGGGGTATAAAGTATCTCAATAGCTGTGGAGAAGTTGTATACTAGGTCACTGGAATATGGAGAAATACCCGATGATTGGAAGAGAGCGAATGTAGTCCCTATTTTCAAGAAGGGTAGTAAAGAGGATCCAAATAACTTTAGACCGGTTAGCCTAACTCCTGTAGTCTGTAAAATTCTTGAGAAAATAGTTCAAAAAGGGATTTGCCAACATCTAGAGAGGGAAGGGTTAATCAGCGATGCTCAGCATGGGTTTAGATCAGGTAGATCATGTTTGACTAATTTAGTAGACTTTCTGGAGTTCGTAACAAATCAAGTAGATAAAAGAGAGAATGTAGATGTAATTTACTTGGATTTTAGTAAACATTTGATAAGGTATCACATAGGAGACTAGTTCATAAAATTAAAAATTATTGGGATATGTGGGAGTGTTTCAAATTGGATAGCGGAGTGGCTAAAAGATAGGAAGCAAAGGGTAGTGCTAAATGGTGTAAAGTCAGAGTAGAGGGATGTTATCAGTGGAGTTCCTCAGGGATCAGTTCTCGGTCCATTATTATTTGTCATCTATATATAAACGATCTTGGGGGGGGGGCAGTTAATAATAAAGTGTCAATTTTTGCGGATGATACCAAATTAGCAGTTGTAGTTAAAGATATTGATGATAATTTTAAAGTGCAGGGGGATTTAAATAAATTTTTATCCTGGGCACATAAGTGGCAAATGACTTTCAACCTTGATAAGTGCAAAGTTATTAACATGGGAAAAGATAATAGAGAATTTAACTATGAAATGGATCGGCATTGGCTGAGCTCAGTAGAGGATGAGAAAGATCTAGGAGTAGTAATAGATAAGTCATTAAGGTTTTCTAAGCAGTGTATTGAAGCAAGAAATAGGGCAAATAGAGTGCTGGGTTTCATTAAGAGAAATGTCAGTTACAAAAGTAAGGAGGTTATTCTTAAACTCTATAACTCTTATGTTAGGCCACCTCTAGAGTACTGTATACAGGCATGGTCCCCACATTTTAGACACGATATTAACCTTCTCGAGTCAGTGCAATGGAGGGTAACAAAGATTATTCCTTCCCTGAGGCACCTTGAATATATAGATAGACTGAGGGTATTAAATATGTTCTTGTTCGAAAGGAGGTGTGTGAGAGGGGATATGATTGAGCTGTTTAAAAAAAATTTTCCGGGATAGATAAATTGGATGTTAGCAAGTTTTTTGAGTTAGATGATGGAAATCGGACTAGAGGTCACCACTTGAAAATTAAAAAGCAAGGGTGTAGGTTGGATTTAAGAAAATATTTTTTCACCAATAGAGTGGTGGACTTCTGGAACAAATTGCCGCCCAGGGTAGTAGGTAGTCCAAATTTAAATGTATTTAAGAGTAGGTTGGATGAGTTTATCGAGAGGGAAGGTTGGGATGGTTTCTAAGTTTTGTATATATTAATATTGTTTGTATATATCTATAGCTGCATGATTTATTTCTTGACAAGCCTTGATTGGTGATACCCTTGTTTCTGGACGCAATCCTCTGGATGTAGTTTTCCTGGGAGTTTAGGTGCCTTAATAAAGAGGCCGTTTGACTCGGATGACCTATGATGGTCCCTTGTGGCTTTTGTCATCATTTATATTATATTGTGGGGGACTTTAATTTTGTCTTCCCCTGGTGATGGTGCTTTTTGTGGGTGGGTTTTGACGGATGCGGATGACCTTTGATAGGCCCTTGTGGCTTTTGGTTTGGGCACTTCGCCTCTTTTATATTTAAAGTTGGTTCAATTTTTTTCTTTATACTATGTTAAATTGTGGGGGGGGGATCTTTAGTGTGGGCACTTCGACCCTTTTTCATTCGTAGTTTATAATCGTTGAACTTGTTGGATTAGTTGAATTAATTGTTGGATTATAGATGTCTTAGTGCATCGGAGTAGTGGACTATTACTACGTAAACATAGGTAGTACCACTTCTCTCGCGCAGGCTCTACTACTAGGGAACAGAGCAGTTCTACCTATAGCGCGTCTACGGTTCGCAGGTATGTTTATATTAAGGTTCATGTTCGGGAGTATTCCTCGGTCAATCTTGTCCCAAGTCTTTCTCCCTAGCCTTTGGATCTCCGTATTGATCGGCTTTAGACCGATTCTTTGGTGTAGAATCGATTGCCGAATACGGTCGATCCTTTGCGTGCCAGTAATCAGCAGAGTGGCTTTATTCTGTACCTTTTGCATCATTCTGAGAGAGGTACAGCTCGCCATCTGCGTGATCACAGCCGGGTACACTAGGACTGAGCGTACCAAGGCCATATACAGCTTTTTCATGTTGGGCAGGGAGACTGGTTTTGATGTGCGTCTTGTATCTCGTTTTAAAGAGTTGTAAGCCCAGGATTTTACCCTCGTTGGAGTACGGATAGATCTCATTATCGACGATGACGTCGTCTACTTTTCGGCGGTTCATTGGAATGATAGTGAACTTCTGGCGGTTGGTTTTAATTTTCCACTTCTTCTCATATCTATTGATATTTTCAATCTCGACAGCTGTCGCCCTCGCCTGACTTTCAGAGTTCCTGAATGGACTCAGAACGATTTGGGTGATGTCATCTGCGTATTGCAAATACATCGAATCGTACCTCACTGGAGCAGGCAGGTCGATCGTGTACATGAGGTACAGCAGAGGGCTGAGACAGCTGCCTTGTGGAACTCCCGCCTTGATTTCGAATTCGGGTCCTTTGCAGCCCTCGATTGCAATTCGGGCTCTCCTATCGTAGACATAGTTGCAAAGGACCCTTTCCAGGAGTGGGTTAAGCTGGAGGTTGAGGATTTTGAACTGTAACCTTCTCAGCCAAACCTTATCGAAGGCCTTCTTTACATCTCGCAGCACCACGTCTACGTACCTCCTCTCAGCTTTACTGCAAGCGAGTTTCTCCGCAAGGAGGGCGAGGGCTGTTTCCGTTCCTCGTCTCTTGCGGAGCCCGTGCTGCTGAGGGTTGTGGGCTCCCAGCTCGGCTAGTTGTTCTTGAAGCCTGTCAGCTAGGAGTCTCTCGTAGACTTTCGCAACGAACTCCAGCAGGGCGATTGGCCTGTAATTTACCAGTTGATCAGGGGGCTTACCTCCCTTGGGTATGGAGATCACCTTAGCAATCTTGAAGCCTTCCGGGAAGTAGCCCGTGTTCAGGGAAACGTTATAGATGTTAACGATTCCCTAAATGATCTGTTGTGGGGCGTTAACCAAGTTATTTCTGTTGATACCCGTCCAACCTGGTGCCTTTTGTCGAAAGGCTTTTACAGTGGCCATGACATCCTCTGATGTTATGGGACGTCCGTGCCCCGCCATCTCCCTGCCTTCGTTGACTTGATGTAGTGGGTGCGTGCGATGCATTTCCTGATTTAGTTCTTCAATCAGTTGGCCTTCGAATTCCTGGTCGAACTCGTCGTTTTCCTCAGGCAGGGGTAATCCTGAAAACGTTTTTCCAGAAGTTCCTAAACATGTCCTCGAGAACCATCTGTTCTTTATGTAGATTCCGTTCTCCTTTATCCGAGCCTTAGGTCTTGGTGTAAGTCCCTTTAAGTTCTTGACTTGGCGCCAGAACTTAGCCAGGCTAAGTTCGCTGTCGACTTTGGCTATCAAGTTGTTCCAGATTTCCTCCTGTTGGAGGTTGATGGCCTCTCTAAGCTCTGAGTTTAGGCGTCGAAGCAGCGAGCTCCTTTCCCGGTTGGGACCCTCCCGTCTTACTTCTTCGTACACTTCCCTGTGAATGCGAGCGATATCTCTCATCTCCTCTGTCCATCTGGGCTGAAGAGGTGTTTTATACCCTGTTATGGGTATGCTCTCGCGGTCCGCATTTAGTATGGAAGTTGTAATCCTTTCCAGCTCCCTGTCTATCTCCTCTAACGACGCTGTGCTGAGGTCAGCTGGCGCATATTCACTGAGTCATTGCTTGTAACGATCCTAGTTGGCCAGGGCGTAGTTTTTCCGGAAAGGGACTGGGAGCTGGATTAGTGCGAGAGATACTGTAGTGAGAATCGCTATGTGATCACTAGGGACTGTTGGGCCTGGCTCACTATGGTAGTTGAATGGGAAGCCTTCACTTTTTAAGATTATGTCAGGCTTGGTTGCTGATCTGGAAGTGATATAGGTTGAAAAGCCCGCCACACGGCATCTGGCATTGAGGTCTCCCCTAAGAATGTCATTCTGCGGTGCCCGAACAGTGTGTAGAAATTGCTTAACGGGAGATATGCTCGTCGAGGGGGTTGATATGCTGCAGCTATCACGAGGTCTCCTACCAGGGTGTGAACCTCGATTGCCACAAAGGCCTCATCGAGTTCTGGTAATTGTTTAAAGGAGATGTTCCTCTTGACAGCTATTGCAGCACCATCGAACCTTTCCTGGGAATGTTTCTTCATGACTACTCTGTAGCCCGGTATTTTAATACGACCAGATGTAGTGTCGATACCGTGCTCTGTAATGAGAATGATGTCGGGGTCAAGCACTCGGAATATGTTACCATATGCCGTGGCCTTCTCCTCCCATCCATCCACGTTGAGTGTCAGAATCCTCATTCTGTTGCTTACTCTCTCCATCTTGTGTCCCTTAGTGTTTCTGGGTGACGTTCTTTTTCCTCCCATTCTTCTTTTTCCTGAACTCAGCGTTCGAGATCTGCTCGCAGGTACTGTGATGTAGAGTCACATTCTGTGCGAGCAGGGCCTCTTCCACTCTTCCAGGATCCACTTCGGAGTCGTATTCCCATTTGTAAATCTTGGATTTTATACCTTGGAATATACTCCTGGTTTCTATTTCCTCTGGGAAGGGGAATTGATCGCAGGCGTATATTTTCAAGTTAATATAATTTGCCTGCAATCAATTCACTCTCTTTTCTTTTCCTGGGGTTTAGTTGATTCGGTGTCAGAGGAATCTGATGATTCCGAAGAACTGCTTGTTTCCGAGTTTTCTTGTACCGCCGTTTTTTTTTTGCCTTGGGTGGGCGCAGGAGTTGTCGCCTTGACTTCTTCCTTACTTACTTTCTTGTTTGATTGTTTGTAAGTTTGTACTTGCTCCGCTGTCTGCTGTTCTTTTAGGGTCATCTGCATATGCAGTACATCCCCAGAAGGGAAGTTATCCGGGAACCACATTTGCTCAATCCCGTTCTTTGCCAGCATCTGGTTCAGAACTGTCGCGAATGTGCCCGGGCGAGCCAGGTTCATGACGTGTGCATGAAAGCTGCACGTCATAATCTTAGTGGAGCCCTCGTTCTCTATTTTTAGGTACGTCTTTTTGGCGTCCACCTCAGAGATGGCTGCCTTTGCTGCTTGGGCGTAGGACGTATGCACTCTACGTGTTTCCTCGTTCTTTTTAGCGTCTTGTTTCTTCCTCATGACTTCCTTTTTCGCGGGGCAAGACATGGCCATAGTCTTATGACCTTGCCCGCAGATCACACACTTCTCCGTATTGCTGTTGCAATTACGCCAATTGTGACCCTTCTGACTGCATTTAGAGCACGTCTCATGCGGCTCTTTGCAGTCCTTGGTGGCGTGGGATTCCATCCTGTAGCATTTGAAACAGAATTGGACCGGAGTGTACTCTCCTTTTTCCACCTGTTCCCCGCTAACTTTGGCGTTGAACATTAGAAGGCCCTGTTCAGACGCCTTTTATGCCATGGTAGTCTCCGCGAAGACCACCTTGAACACGTGTGTGTATTCGCCAGCGTCCCTCCTATTTTTAAACTTAATACCCTCGGCTACCTTGGCCCAGGCTTGCCGAAGCTCTATATCCTCTCCGATTTCCCCCGCGGTATGCTGCCCTATCCATGGGTCGATACGACGACATACCACGCTTCTGTGGGCCAGGATCTGGGGTGGCACTGCTGCCTGCAGCTAATGGCTCGTAGGACTCCTATTGCTTTCTCCTTGGTTATATCTTCAATATCCTTCTCCTTCTCACATATCGCGATATAACCTGATGGTATGTCCAGGAGCCTTACCATGGCAATGCTTAGTTTACCGTACACGGCCTCGAATGTGGATTCTCTGCTAGACTTGGGCTGCCCGTCGACAACCCGCAGAGGATTCCTGGTCGTGTGATCCTGGGCCATCTCTTCTCGAGAGTGGCCCTTCATCATTGCTTTTGTTTGTCGCACTGTTCTCGTTGTGGGTTACTTATTTTTGCTCAATAGGATGCACCTTTTCTTCTTGATCTTCTTTTTAGGGTTATTTGGTGACTCCCTCTACTTCATCGCTAAGCTTACGTGAACGTGAACTGCCAAATGGGGGGGATGAATGATGGTGGGTGGACCCGGGGAGGCCCCTCAGATGGGTGAAGTGTGGCGAACTTGATGATGGATGGTGATAAAATCAACTACCACCACCCGGGGTGCCGCCCCATCTGGGGTTTGGATATCGATGCTGTTTCCAACTTACACATGGACGATTGTATGTCCCCTTGTGGTCTTGGCCGGAAGCTACCCTTAGAGACTAGAGCGAACTCTTCCCCAAAGCTTTCAGCATCGCTTCGTAACCGGGCGGTCTCTTCCGTAGAGTTCAACAGTGGGCTAATCCTCAAACCTGCTTTCCTTTACGTCCCCAATTTGGTCTATCAAAGTGGACCGACATAGTTGGAGCGAGACTAGATGAGTGGCAGATCAGTTCATTTCATCTTCGCGACTCCGTAGAGGGAGGGGGGGGGGGGTTAGCACGACATTAAGTCGTCTTAATGCTAGTGTAAAATTGTGTGGCGAATTGTCCCCGTAGGGTTAATGAGGCAAAACTTGGCGTTTTGAGCCTCCCTCACGTCAGCCTTTTCCTCCTTTTCCAAAAATGAGATCTCTTCAGCGTCGATTTTTCAAGTGAAATTCTGCTGCCTTCCAATATATATATATATATATATATATATATATATATATATATATATATATATATACACGCTAAAAGAGGTACTTCAGGAAAAGGAGGGCTGAGTTGTCTTTATACTTATGACAATACTCGTAGTCTTAGAAATAAGAAGGATGACTTATTTAGATATATTAGAATCATGGGTTAATGAAAATAAATTTTATGACGATGGGAGTGAATTTGAACTACAGTGTTGTGAAATGTACACTAGTCAAAGGAGAGATAGGACTATGTTGGTGGTTTGATTATTTATATCAGAAATAGCATTTCTTCAAATCTAAATAATTCTATAAAGCAAGGAGAAGTTGAGTCACTTTGGATATATATTAGGGTCAGTAAAAATAGGATAATACACTTGGGATCCTTTTAAAACCACCCAGAGAGTCTGATTGTATTGATGAGGAAAATAACTAAAAGATATGAAGTAGGCACAGCTATTCCTGGTGACTTTAATTCAAATTCTGTGGACTTGGAAAATATAATATAAAGAGATAGAGCAAGTTATAAGTTTATAGAATGATTTGAGAATAATATTTTTACTCAATTTGTTAATAATCTAACAAGGGGTGCCAATATATGAGATCTGGTTCTTTCAAATGATGATCACTTAGTTCAGGAATTAACTATCGGGGAAGCATTGGGAAATAGTGATCATCAGATGGTTCATTTTACTTAGGAATAGCGAAACTCCATGAAAGCTCCAAATTTTTATAGGGGCGATTACAATAAATTACGCAACTTGTTATAGAATTCAGTCGAAAGAATATTTATGAGATTTAAGACACTTTTAAGACTATATTAAACATAGTGAGGAAACAGTGTATTCTAATCAAGGCTATTAGGAAGAAATGTAGGAAGCTATTGTGGTGAAATCAGGAGATAGCTAGAAAAATTTCTGAGAAGAAAAGGGCTTACCAGAGATTACAGAGAGAAAGTACTTTTGACAATTTAAATCATTATAGGTGTACTAGAAGTGAGCTAAATAAGATTATTAAGAAGAGCAAACGAGCGGCAGAAATTTAAAAAAGATTCAAGAAAATTCTTTTGCTCTTATTGAATCAATAACAAATATGGCCAATTAGATGTGAAGTGGATTTGAAAGAATATGATGAGGAAATAGTAGAGGTTTTTAATGATAATTTTTATTCAGCATTTAGAAAAAGAGAATCCAGATAGATTAATTGATGATAATTCTAAGTCAAGGGAAGTAGTGTTGAATAGCATTAATGTGAACACAGAAATAATTAATGGGCTTATATTGGAGTTAAATAATAGCAATGCATCTGGCACAGACAACATTCATTCTAAGTTACTCAAACAAGGTGTAAATAGTATTACAGTAGCTCTTGAGAAGATATATTCTAGATCACTAGAGTTGGGAGAAAACCTAATGATTGGAAATTAGTGAATGCAGTTCCAATTTTTAAGAAGGTAAGTGAAGAGGGCCCGAATAGCTTTAGACCGGTAAGCTTAGCTTCTATAATTAATTCTTGAGAAGATTGTTAAGAAGGAAATTGCTGAACATCTAGAGAGTGGCAGGTTAATTTATGATGTTCAGCATAGGTTTAGAAGAGGGAGATCGTGTTTAATAAATTTGCTGCATTTTATGGATTATGTAACTAAACAATTACATAAAGAAGAGAATGTTGATTTAATTTAATTAGCTTTTGATAAATCTCCATATATATATATATATATATATATATATATATATATATATATATATATATATATATATATATATATATATATATATATTAGAGAGAGAGAGAGAGAGAAAGAAACAAGCAATAATGAGTAATAAGGAAAAGAGGTACCCTAGTAGACCTTACGATCCATTCAAAGAGGGTACCTTTAAGTACACATTTGAGCAGGTACAGTCCTCTAAATGGTCAGATTAACGCTCTAGAAGAGCACTCTCGCTACGCTGGAAGTCTCCAAGCAGCTATTTTTCAAAACATTGTCTAGTCTCGACTTGAACTGTTCAACAGAATTGCTGTTAACAACTTTCACTGAAAGTGCGTCCCAAGCGCCGCAGATGCTATATTTGAAAAACTTCCCACACATATCACGCTAAAAACGCTTCAGTTCAAGTTTGTAGCCTATAATTTCTTGTTCTCCTCTGCCTAAGCTGGAAAATATCCATGCAGTCTACATTGTCGAAGCCTCGAAGTATTTTGAACACTTCGTTAAACTGACCATCAGTCTCCGGGTCTCCAGCGAGAACAAGTCTAATTCCTGTAATTTATCTTCGTAACTCTTGTGTCTGATAGAGGGAATCAGTTTGGTTGTTCTGGCTTGTACACGTTTTAATCTTGCGATATCCTTTCGAAGCGAAGGACTCTAAAAGTGTACGGCATTCTCCAGATGCGGTCGGACAAGGAAGTTATACAAACATAGAAATTGGAGAGAGAGAGAGAGAGAGAGAGAGAGAGCGATACAAGGAACTACAAGGATAAGAAGTAACCTAGAAGACCTTACGGTCCATTCAGAGAGGGTATTTTGGACTAGCAGTCGAGCGGGCACAGTTCTGCTCAACGGCTTACCTGCCCAAACGGCCACTTTTTAAGACTTTGTCCACTCTTGACTTGAACTGATCAACAGAATTGCTGTTGACGACTTCCATTGGAAGTGCGTTCCAGCTACCACAGATACTGTATGTGAAAAATTTCCCACACATATCGCGGTGATATCGCTTTAGTTCAAGTTTGTAGCGGTGACTTCTAGTTCTGCCCTCACTAAGTTGGAAAACATCAGTATAGTCTACATTGTCGAAGCCTCGAAGTATTTTAAACACTTCGATAAGCTGACCACCCAGTCTTCGGATCTCCAACGAGAATAGATCTAATTCCCTTAATCTATCGTCGTAACTTTTATGTCTGATAGAGAGAATCAGTTTGGTTGCCCTGGATTGCACACGTTCCAATCTCGCGATATCCTTTGGGAACGAAGGACTCTAAAGTTGTACGACATACTCCAGGTGAGGTCGGAAAAGTGAATTGTACAAACAGAGACTATTTCCTTGTTTCGATATCCAAACTGTCGCTTTATATAGCATAACATCCTTTGGGCATTTTTCTCCGCCTCCATGCACTGTTTCGAGAACTTGAGGTAAATAGTGATTGTTACACCCAAGTCCTTCTCAGTGTCGGTGGATTCAAGAGCAGTGCCCTTAAGAATATACTGATATTGGGAGTTTTGGTGGCCGATATGCATCACTTCGCATTTGTTCACGTTAAAAGGCATTTGCCATGTGTACGACTACTCCCCAATCTTCCTAAGATCATATTTAAGGTGGGCAACATTTCTTTCCTTTGCCACGTTCTTACCAAGCTTGGTATCATCGGCAAATTTAGAAATCTTCGCAACCATGTCACCGTCCATGTCGTTGACGTATATGATGAACAATAGTGGTTGCAGGACAGAACTTTGAGAAACACCGCTAGCTAGTAATGGGCACCCACTCAGAAGGATGTCCATTCAACACCGCCCGTTGCCGTCTGCAGTTTAGCCAGTTCTCTATCCAACTTGCTACATTTCCGTCTATGCCCAGCGCACGCACTTTCCGGAGGAGGCGGCGGTGTAGTACATTATCAAAGGCTTTTTGAAAGTCTAAGTAGATAACATCCACCGTCTTATCCCGGTCGTGCTCACTGAAAACGAAGTGGAAGAATTCCACAAGATCGTGAGGCAACACCGTTGCCTTCGGAAGCCGTGCTGAGAACTCCTCAATCGCAAGTTGGACTCTAAATATGATGTCATTTTGTCCACCATTGTGCTTTCCATGAGTTTACCGACTATTGAGGTTAAGATAATAGGTCGGTAGTTCGACGGCTGGCTAGGGTCTCCTTTCTTGAAGATAGGAGTCACCTCCGCTTCCCCCTAGTCTCTAGGAACACATCTGGTCCGGATTGACATGTTGAAGATTGTGCTCAGATGTCGTAACACTTCATCACGCACTTCTTTTAACACTTTAGGTAGAAACCCGTTGGGCCAGGAGACTTATTCGTCTTTAGATCAGTGATCTTTTTTTAAATTTCTACTAGGGTGAATGCCATTTCCTCCAGCTTCTCCCCCAAGTAAGAATCCGTGGGGTGGGGGGTGGGACCACACTCTTCAGTAAACACTCAAGTGATGTAGTCGTTGAGGAGGTTAGCATTTTCTGCATCTGAGTGTTTTAATGCCCCTTCCTCATTCACTAAAGGGCCAATCGTGCGATGGATTGGTTTACGGCTGCTTATATAACCAAAGAACTCCTTGGAATTCTCTTTGCAAAGTCTCACCACTCGGAGCTCTTCAGATCGCTTTGCCGCCCTTATGTTGGACATCAGTCTCCTAGCTAGCCTACGGTACTCCTCAAAGTCACCAGAAATCTTTGACTGCCGGTACACTATTCTTTTCTCCCTCAGCAGTTGACCAATTTCTCGATTAAACCACTTTGGTTGAAGAGAAAACCGACGAAGGCTTTTCAAAGGGATGAATTGTGATTGAAGACTCATGAACGTAGTTTTGAATCTATTCCACGAATCTTCAACATCCTGGCACACTTCTAGCCTCGCCTTAGTAAATCCAGCGCGAAGCCCTGCAAAGTCTGCTCTTCTCAAATCAAGTTTCCTCAATTTACCAGTTGCAGACTCTACCATGGGGACCTTGACTATAAATCTGACTAGTCGGTGATCACTGCCACCGAGCTCTTCACCTGCAGAGAGATCCTCAACGATGCCATCCTCAGAAGTTAAAACCAAGTCGAGGGTATTATTTCCTCTCGTCGGCTCTCTCACCCATTTAGTCAGGAACTCGTTGTTCGCGAACTCCAGGAGTTGTACGTTCTCTCCACAGGGTTCTCTGGTTTCCCAGTCAACTTGGGTATTGAAATCATCCATGGCGATACACTGTCTTGAACAATTTCACTCAGTAGCCGGTACAGATCCCTGTCCTTTTCAACGAGTTGGGCAGGGGGTCTATAAAGCCGCAGGGTCTTGTATCTGGCAGGACTTATCTCTAAATCTACATCTAGGAGTGCGTGTTCCGATATAATGTTGCAGTTCGTCGTTTTGAATGTATCCCTAACATACAACATCACACCGCCCCCCTCTCTGTATAGCTTATCTTTTAGAAAGAGTTGGTAGCCAGGAATTATGAATTCTCCCTCAAAATCTCGGTTCGAGGTTTTTACCCATGACTCCATTATGGCAACTATCTCGGGTTCTTCCGTCGCTACAAGGCCACGAAGTTTAAGAAACTTGTTCTTGATTGACCTCGCATTGAACAGAAGAACTTTAAGGGAGTCCCCAAATGTAGGACTCCCTACCCTAGACCGGTCCCCGGCTTACTTGTTGGCGTGGAGGCACCTCTCTTTGCGACCTCTGAGAAGGTCATTCCAGGAGTAACACGGGCAAACTGGCGTACAAACGCCCTCACTCTGGGCCAGATACTCATTTGGGTCCTCTCTATGACATCCTGGATCATGTTTGACAGAAAGGCCTTTTCTTTAAAGGTAAGATATACCCCATCCCTTTGGTAGAGATCATTCCTACCATAAAAGGTACGGTACGGGTCCACAAAAAAGACCCTCTCTGCCGTACACGAATCTGACAGGCGCCGGTTCAAAGAGACGTTCATCGAGTGAGCGGCCCGTGTTGGACCTCTCCTCGGAAGCATCCCGACCACAACACGCATACGGGTTTTCAGCCCACAGTCGTCCACGGTGACTATGGCTGTGTGGAGGATTTTATCCGTAGGGCCTACCCTACCTCCTCTCAGGTAGAGGTCGTTGCCACTTACCATCAGAGCAACGACTGAGTTCTCAGAAATCTGAGATTTATCCGCCTCTACTCTGATGTGGTGGTTACCCCGTCCTAGCAGGCAGCTTACCTTCACACTAGTGCGAAGGCGGGCCACTAGCAGGGGCTGCATACCCCGTGCTTGAGAATCACCAATAAGGGTGACCCTTGCACATTTGTCTGCAGACGACTTAGTCTTCACTTTCGGAAGCGACTTGCCGGTTTCCTCTTCTTTCTCTACATTTTTCTTCTTCTTCATCTTTTTATTGTCTTCCTTTGTTTTCTCTTCTTCTGTTTCTCGTTTCTTTTCTTCTGCTTCTACTTTCTCGTCCTCTATTTCCACTTTCTTTTCTTCTCTTTGTACTTTCTCTTCTTCTCTTTCTAATTTCACTTCTTTCCCTTCTTCCTCTTTTTTTTCTTATTTTTGGCTCGTTAAGACAGTCTTGCAGAAAAAAAGACTCCTGCTCTTGGACGTCGGGAGCCTTCTCTCCTTCGCACTCGCCGGAGCATCTGCACCTCTCTGTTTTTAAGAGGTGAACCTCCCTTTTGAGGATTGAGTTCTCCTCTCTCAGTTGAGCGATGCTCTCGCCCAGGCGCTTCTCCAGTTCGCAGAAGTCTCAGACCCCAACGGCAATTGTGAGCTCCTTGCAACTCCTGCCCTCGAACTCTTCACTCCATCTATAAACTTTGCATATTTTGAAGGTTAACTTGCGGAACGGATGACCATTCTTCTTCGCCATCTTAAAAAATCTGGGACCATACGCATTAAAAAAAGGTTTTGTCTGTGATTTTCTCTCGCACAAGCCACATCCGCCTATTTTCAGGAGGTTTTCGGTCGTTCGGCCAACATAAACCCTTTGACAAAGCACACCAACCTAAGGTCTCCCCTGGGCTGGACGTCCCCAATCGTGCCGCAGCTTCCAAGTGAGCAGCACGAGAGCCCCAGTGAACTGGTTCTCTGATTTTTCGACAGAGGTGCTTAAGATGTAACCGTCTTCCTACTAAGCCCTACTAATCAACTAAAAACGGCCAGACTTAAGGAAAATAGTAAAGCTAAGTGCCCACGACTTCATCCGAGATCTTTAGCTGATCTGGCAACCAGCAAGGCACAAAAGCTCTGTCAATAAAGAGCAGTTGAGCCTTTGTTCACCAAGTAGCGGTCACAGTGGGCTGGTCAGGCCATTGCACGTTAGGAGAAAGCTTCTAAGGGGTACCTAGCATTTCTCCATTAATCGTACCCCAAACGCCTGAGAACCCTTCAATAT
>CAXAKS010000098.1:0-52256 GCA_963969495.1 Ceratothoa steindachneri | reverse complement strand
TGTCTTGGACGGGCCCCCGGGGTGTGTGGCCTAGATCCCCCCACCCCCACCAAGGGTGCCCGATCACACCTCCTCAATTAAGGGACAGTGTATGGCAGAACTCAGAGGGATTGAGGGGGGGGGAGGCTCAGATAGACATGATTAAACCATGTACCTGGAGATGTCCTGAAGATTCCCCCGTGGGAATAGTGAAGAAATGTCCCTTTTTAAAGGATGGGGGAAAAGGGAAGGTGAAGGTAGGTTGAAGTTCTCGAGGCTCTGACGAATTCCTTGCTACCCTGAGTTCCAGGGGCGAGGAAAGGAGCGACTAGGAGCTGAAAAAGGAACGTCGGTACTCGGTCTTCCAATCCCAAATCCGTTAATCTTTAATTTATTTAATAGACTCGTGGCTAAATTTCCGAATTGTGCAGATGTATGTGCGAGTGAGCGTGTATGAGTGAGGGAGAGTGTGCGTTAATGATCCATTGTCTGCGACACACGACTCCTTGACCACCCTGTTCCTCGTCAGTGAGGATGTGATCCTAAATTGTGAAATCCAGGTCATCTTTGAGTCTCTCCATTGAAGGATTAAATCCATTCGAATTGAAAAAAAAGAACACTGATCCAACCAAAAGGATTAGAGATCTAATCCTTTTAGATGGATTAACGCCCAAGCTTTTTTTAATCTGTTGAAACGGAATTTTCGATTTAATCTCGTGGAATGGAGAAGCTGAAGGATGGAATGGAGCAGTTGAAGGATGGAGGGTAACAACAGAATTTTAAACAGTCCTTCTTCTCCTTTTCTCATCCTCTTCTTCTTCTTCTTCTTCTGTTACAGAGTGAAATTCGTTTGTGTAATTCACAGTGTTGTGGCTGAAATATAAGGTAAGAACATTTGTTTTTTCTTTGAGAGACGATGTGGTTCTAATTGTAGCTTATGGAGACTAAATCTTAATAAAGGAGAAGAGTTCGAGGAGGACTCGGGTGAAGTCTTCAAGTGGGTAAAATAGGAGAGACACGTGGGAAAGGTTCTTATTTTTATTGAAGAGGATAGGACACGTAGCAGTGGGTTCAAGTTGGACAAGTTTAGGTTTAGGAAAAGAGATGTGTAGAAATTGGTTTACAATTTGAGTGGTTGATGAATGGAATAGACTCACTAGTCATTTGCTAGTAGCTTCCTTCTTGGGGAGTTTAGGAATAGATTGGATACACTTATGGATGAGGATGGATGGCAGCTAGGATTAAACCGGGGGATGAGAGCAGGAGCTGCCTCATAGGATATCGATTAGCTTTTTGCATTCTCCTTTTCTTATTCTTTATGTTCTTCCTTTCTTTATTACTATTATATATGGCCTAAATCTGACTCCTGATAAATTTCCGGCCCCGGATTAAGATAGACGTCTCAGACTTTCGTTGATTTGGTGGACCATGATAAAGGTTACAACCCAAATTGCCTTTTCCTTCGAGGCGTCAAACCCAGCTAATGAGGTCATGGCCGTCTGCACAGAGGATTTTGTTATCTTGGTTGGTCGAGTCTTTTTGGAATTTGTTCTCTTTTGTGGTTACGATTTTCAAATTTATTATTTTTTCTTTTCATTTGTCTTCATATTCGGTATCTGTATCTTCAACCTCGTCGTACTTTGAGTTGTATGGTCATTCTTTATCCTCTTGCCTTCCAATTTACCATCTTAACTTCAACCAGCATTAAAGTGGGGGTGGGAGACGGGGTGAGTGGTGGAGGTGGGGGGGATTAGGATGGATGGTGAGGCGTTAAGATATCGAGGCAAACACTACCTTGGGAAAGACTATCCGCCTTGATCAGTTGTGTCATGGAGTTACTGGGAGGGCTGGGGATAATTTGGGGGGGGGAGGGGCGGAAGACGGCCTCCTCCAGAATCTCGTTAAGTTCACAGTCATTCAATCTCTCCTTTTCTTCGCTTGTTTTCCTATCTTTTCTTTTTTCTGCCATCTCCTCCTTTTTTTCGGTTTCGCATTACTTTTGGTCTTTGGTTTTCTCCTTTCTCCAACGTTTTAATAACCCTCAGTTATTCACACGAGGAGGAGAGGGCGTATAGAGAACCAGAGGTCCCTACTAGTTCCATTTTGGGTATTGTTCCTGGTTGGGCGTTAAGATACCAGGGCAAACACCAACTTGGGAAGATTTAGTCTTCATAAGCTACAATTAGAATATTCACGATGTTGTCTTTGTGAGTACTCTTTCACGATGTTGTCCGTGTGAGTACTCTTTCACGATGTTGTTCGGAGTGGCACATGGCTACGAATCCCTTGGGGGTTTCGAATAGCCTTACCAGTGCCCTTGAAGATCACCTGCGTGAACTTGGTTTGGAGGCGGTATTTTGTAGTACCCTGATGGGCAGCGATACCACGTTTCTAGCTCCATGTATACACTCGTTATATTCCTCCCCCCCCCTTTTTGAGGGAGCTTGCTTCTTGATTGTTGCCATCTTCCCTTTTTATCGTTGTTGTGCTTTCCTATTCTTATTTTAAAGTAGCCCAATGCTAGGCTGGCGTGATTGCGGCGACTTATGCCCAAGTAGGAGGTCGCCAGATAGGCTCCTAAAGTTAAAAAGTAAATCACAGCATCTCACACAGGAGTGAGGAGCACCAACTCTCTCAGATCCGATTTACTCTTTTCACGCACCAAAAAACTATGAATTGTGGTTTGTTGGAGTTTTTGGATGTCAATTAAGGTATAATACTGGATTTGATCCTTATTTTTGAGATTTAGCTCCATTTTAGTCATATATCATATAAGCTACATTCGATCGCAACGGTTAAAAAAAAATATAAATGGATCTGAATTTTTTTGGGGGGAGGGGGAGCTTCAGCCTCCTAGCCGCCCACCTCTCTCCTGGTTTATTACATATTGGGGGTGTAACCAAAGGGGCGGGGAATTCCCCCATTTCGAAATAATAGCCCAAGGGTGGAAATTCAAATCTGTTGCCAGTGGTCGTTAGTGCTCATTGATTTGATGCAGTGCTCCGCAGCTTCGGTGAAGAGCACTCTATGCTTCGACCGTTCCTATTACATTTTATCCAGGTTTAAATCCAAATGATCCTCTTTACTTCTCACCTCACACCACTCTTCTTGCCTTAGCAACGTTGCCAGCTCCTCATTCTCGCTTTCTGGGCATTTACTTGGCATTCTACCATCATATGTCCTCCCATTTCACACTCTTAATCCACTATACCTTGTGGAATTTTATTCTCCTCAACCCAACTCTTCCTAATTTATTCCCTGTCTTCCGCTTCCTGTATTATTATTTTGCTCCTCATTCCACGCCACTTATCGTTCATCCTTGCCCGTAGAATTTTACCCAGTAATCGTCCATTTGTCTGGTTGTTTATTTCCTCTTCACTCTCACATTCCGATGTCTCCAGAATCACTCTTCCCTCATGGCGGCTCCATGCATCATCATGTATGGCCACTACTCTCTTTCCCCAGCAGTCTTGCCCTGAATTTATTCCACTGCATTATCTTCCTCCTTGTTCTTCGCCTCCCATCTGGTTTTCTTGGTTTCGGGATGTACTTCATCGTTGGTACCCTAAATTGGTTAGGGTAGTAACTTGTATTCAGCCACCCTTACATATGTTCTTCACTTCCTGTGTCACATTGCCTGGCGCTTTTATATAAAGTTAATTTGTGTGACCGAGCGCTTCCTGTCGAAATGATTTTTCCGTGGTATTGGTTGCCCCATTACCACCATGGACGTTTTTGTGTTCCTCTACCTGATGTGCTGGGTGCGTTTCTTCCAGGTCTTCGTTTATTTGATCAACAATGCATTCTTCAAATCTAAGTATCTCTTCTATTGTTCCTCTTCTCCGACGATTCCTTGGCCCTCTCTTAATTTAATCTTCGGTTGAGGTGGGAAGCCAATTCTTTGCTGAGGTTTGGCTGTCAACTCGCGTTATTGAATCGTCCAATTTCGTTTTTTGTTCTTCTCTAATTTTATCTGAATGCCTTTGCTTACACGCTCTTATTCTGTTTCTGAATGTCCCAAGGGTTCTCACCCTTTCTTGTTCCTTTTTAGTTCCCGGTAAACTAGTTTTCTATCTTCCGTCCAGCTGCAATCGTTATATACTAAGTTCTCGGTATCGCTTCTTCATCCGCCTTTCTTAGATGGTATGTTAATCGATCTAGTTCTTCGATTTTTGTCTAGATTTGCGTCTTCTAGTTTCGTGGTGATCTATTGCTCCAGACTGTTTTTATATCTTTGCCAATCTCTATTTCCATTGGCTTTTCCGATCTCCGCTGGGATTTGAATCGGATTCTTGTTGATTCGACTACAATTGATCACTACATGGGATCATAATAGGTTCCATGTAACAATTAAAAGGATTATTATTATTCCCAGGTAGGCAGATGTCTCGTTTCGTGGCCGATCTTCCTATTTAGGAAAATAATGGACGCTGCGTCCGTCCAGCAGTGTCTCTAAACGTCTCCCGGCCCCGCTGGTCGATCTGGTTCCCTACACCAAGCGTTAATATCCCCAAGGAAATGAGTGGGAGTTCTTCTTGGTAAAGTTGGGGTCGGGGAGAAATAGAATATAGAAACGTATGCGATGGGTGGACTGCATCTGAGTAGGGAGGGTATATGTAGATGTGTTTTAGGAGATGTGTGAACCTAGGTAATTATAGTGTTTTGAAGATGATAAAATTAGATTTTAAAATTGGGCTCCTTATTGTTTCGTGCTCCATGGGGAAAATGGATAGAAGTAACCAACGAAGGCATCTCCTGGAAAGATCGAGGATCCCTCCCGAATACTGAAATACCCTAGAAAGAAATGCCCATACGTCAAAAGGGGTATCGAGAACGGAATTTCCAAGTGGTGATGCACCGAGAGATCGATAATTATCTATTAATCGACAGACAAATAAAAATGTGCAAAAGCTGTAGCAGAGTTATCAAAAAGGACGAATTTAACAGATTCGTGAACGGGAAAGGAAAACTGAGAGAAAAGGCAAGACCCTTTTGGGGGCTGGGACTCGCCCGGCGTCCCTATCATAAACCTTTAGAGGAAAGACCCTTTTGGGGGCTGGGAAAAGACCGATTTCTACAAGATCCCCTAAAATTAATAGACCAACCCAAGCTTTTTACATTACCCAAAGAAGGAAAAGAGACTCGCCCTCTCTCCATAATATAGAGATGCCCCTCCATAGATCCCCCCCCCATTAACTAAACTTTCTTGGGTCGACTGTTCTCCCAGCCACCTTTTACTTGGAGAGGAGGGGGTCTTGTACCCACTCTGATTTCCTAAGGGGTACCATCCATCCATGGTAGCTCGGTCATGGAGAGCAGCTTTCCTGTGTCACTGTACAATTTCTCGTCGTTTGGTCTTTAAGTGCGATACAGTTGTAGCGCATTCCTGTATTTACCTTTCTCTGTTTAATAATTGTGTGCACTTTAATCCTTTGATTCCTCCCTTCTATTTCCATTCTTCCGCCCTGTGAGTTGCCACCCTCAGTTCTATCGTCCGGCAAATCACCCTACTACTAGTGATGGAGGGATTGCTGGGGTTACGCCTTTCTTACCGAGGCTCTCTCTTAAGAAACCCTCATTTCCTCGTCTTTCTCCTCATGGCCGTTTGGGATCTTTCCCCTTTTATTATCAGTTTGATCAGAGGAATTTAAGTGTCTGGGCCGCCTCTCCCCTCTCCGGGATTGGGATTTATCCGATTCCGCGGAGTGCATACGATTTCCTCTTATTTTTTGTCCCCTCTTTATTATGGTATTTATTTTTCGTCTAGCGGCAAGGAAATTGCCTATTCCTACCAACGGTCGGGTTTGGTGTTATGTTCAAAACCTGCCCCGATTTCCCCCTTAAATGGGCTCACTATACCCTAAATACCAACGGTATCTCATACGTTGCTGGTGGTCGGGTTCTGTTGTGGTAGGTGTTGAAATATCGCGGCAAATTAATATCTTAGAATACGTGAGAGAAGGAAATAATTAATCCCCCCATTTCGTTCCAACGAACCTAGTTTTCTCCCCTCAGCCCAGGAAACGCCCCTCGTTTTTCTTCCTTGGTACCCCTTAAACCGAATCTCTTTGTTCAACAGTGCGTTATATAAAGGAACGCACCTCGTTCTTCTTTCTTGGTACCTCTTAAACCGAATCTTTTTGTTTAACAGTGCGTTATACAAAGGAACGCACCTCGTTCTTCTTTCTTGGTACCTCTTAAACCGAATCTTTTTGTTTAAAAGTGCGTTATACAAAGGAACGCACCTCGTTCTTCTTTCTTGGTACCTCTTAAACCGAATCTTTTTGTTTAACAGTGCGTTATACAAAGGAACGCACCTCGTTCTTCTTTCTTGGTACCTCTTAAACCGAATCTTTTTGTTTAACAGTGCGTTATACAAAGGAACGCCCCTCGTTCTTCTTTCTTGGTACCTCTTAAACCGAAACTTTTTGTTTAACAGTGCGTTATATAAAGGAACGCACCTCGTTCTTCTTTCTTGGTACTTCTTAAACCGAATCTTTTTGTTTAAAAGTGCGTTATACAAAGGAACGCACCTCGTTCTTCTTTCTTGGTACCTCTTAAACCGAATCTTTTTGTTTAACAGGGCGTTATACAAAGGAACGCCCCTCGTTCTTCTTTCTGGGTACCTCTTAAACCGAATCTTTTTGTTTAACAGTGCGTTATATAAAGGAACGCACCTCGTTCTTCTTTCTTGGTACCTCTTAAACCGAATCTTTTTGTTTAACAGTGCGTTATACAAAGGAACGCACCTCGTTCTTCTTTCTGGGTACCTCTTAAACCGAATCTTTTTGTTTAACAGTGCGTTATACAAAGGAACGCACCTCGTTCTTCTTTCTTGGTACCTCTTAAACCGAATCTTGTTGTTTAACAGTGCGTTATATGAAGGAACGCACCTCGTTCTTCTTTCTTGGTACCTCTTAAACCGAATCTCTTTGTTTAACAGTGCGTTATACAACGGAACGCACCTCGTTCTTCTTTCTTGGTACCTCTTAAACCGAATCTTTTTGTTTAACAGTGCGTTATACAAAGGAACGCACCTCGTTCTTCTTTCTGGGTACCTCTTAAACCGAATCTTTTTGTTTAACAGTGCGTTATACAAAGGAACGCACCTCGTTCTTCTTTCTTGGTACCTCTTAAACCGAATCTTTTTGTTTAACAGTGCGTTATACAAAGGAACGCCCCTCGTTCTTCTTTCTTGGTACCTCTTAAACCGAATCTTTTTGTTTAACAGTGCGTTATACAAAGGAACGCACCTCGTTCTTCTTTCTTGGTACCTCTTAAACCGAATCTCTTTGTTTAACAGTGCGTTATACAAAGGAACGCACCTCGTTCTTCTTTCTTGGTACCTCTTAAACCGAATCTCTTTGTTTAACAGTGCGTTATACAAAGGAACGCACCTCGTTCTTCTTTCTTGGTACCTCTTAAACCGAATCTTTTTGTTTAACAGTGCGTTATACAAAACTCTTAGCTTTATTCAGATGATCAAAATAAGTTCCTTTATTTATATAAATCATAAATAAATGTTTAATCCATTTATTATTATGTACCTGAAGAAATAAGCTCAGTTACGGTGGTAGTTTTAATGGTACTGTCTGTAGGTCTCGATCTCAAGCCACTGAACGCTCGGTAGGCCTCTTCGACACGACGATCAACCTGGGACCAAATTCGCTTTATGAGATAGGCCAAACTCATAGGGGAAAGGGCAGAGTAGTTTCCCGATGTAGTAGGTGGTAGATGAATGGGAGAGGCTGTGATAGAAGCCTCCTCCTCCCTGCGGAGTTTTAAGGATAGATTGGATAGATTTATGGATGAGGGTGGATGGTGAGTGGGACTGATCTGGATGATGAGAGCAGGGGCTGTCTTGTTCGTATAGCCTCTTGCAGACTACATTTCTTAGTAGTCTCCTCTTTAGACTGCTCTGGCAATGTACCATCTTCACTTACCCTAACTTCACCATTTTCTGGTGGAGATCCTACAGTTAGGTTTTAATAATGAGAATATTTGTATGGCGCTGTTCGAGGCCAGAGACATTCACAGAGCGCCTACCCTCTGGAAGCGATAGAATGAAGTTTGGCTTCTCTTCGGGTGAAGGGTTCGGGCCCCGAACGGAGAGGGGGAAATCGAGACAACATAAACCTATTCATTGTTTACTAAAATCCATAACCCGCATAGGGATATCATGTGGGATTGCGTGCCTTACCAGCCCCAACACCCTTAGTTTGCCCTCCTCGCACCAATGCTCGCAGGAGATGTTTTCTTCACCTATCTTCTATGTTCTTCTCTATCTTCGGAGGTGGGCCCCACCCTCCCACCAGGGATGAATGACCAAAAATTGGTTGGCGAATAGCCTGCCAAACCAGCCTCGAGCTAGGGGGGAGGGCGTTTCCATGGCGACGTCCTGCTGGAGATCTTCCCTTCGTTTTCGACCTCTTTGGTGGTCGTCTCTCCAGACCGCGCAACTCACCACCGACCGCGCTCTGGCCTGTGGGTCGAGGTGTTCACCACACATTTATGAACTGGTGGAATTTCTGGCACACCTAACCAACGAGGGCATCTTCCCCCTGACGCAATTGCTGCAGCCATGCCATCTTAGCACCACTAAACGGGGGCACAAGTGCAGCAAGTCCTCATTAAATTGCTGCTAATACCTTTCAGGAGGACAAACTTCCTGAGCCACCCATCGCAGTAGGACGCCACATTTCGTATTTTGGCTGGTGCGAGTGGGGTTGGAGGAGGGGGGCTTGAGACAACTTAAAACCTGAACGTGGTACCCGTTAGTTTTTTTCGAAAGAGTTGCCGCTAGTTTAGTCAAAATTGTGCTCGTTTGGAAGAGAGCTCCTCCTTGTGGCTTTTTCCGACGTCCCCAAATTTGTCCCCGCGGTTCAAGGCTCCATGGCAGCCCTTTTGACTGACCACAAGGCTCTCAACTTGACATTTCCTTCTCCCAAGTCTTCTCACCCTCCCAGTGGCGGGAGAGCGAGATTTCATTACGCAACCTGCAATGGTCACACGCCAAATATCTCATCCCAGCTGAAGCTCTGTCTTACAATACACCGACCACAACCATCCTCTCTTTCATGGTCACAATCTCACTCGCGTGGCACTGTTCGAGCGCCACAATCTAGTCTCGTGGCTGCCACTGAAATTTTTCAAACTGTCACCTCTGCCTGCTGAACCTGCCCTCCAAATTCTTGTGGACTCCTTTATGGAGACCGAGGGTCCTCGTTCCTCAAACAGGATATACACATATGACCTATTTCCTTGTTTGTCCCAGTCTGGTTTTAAAGGCACGCTCAAATGCGCAAATATGTCACAGCTTGTTCTTACTCGCGTTCCCTGTCAGCAGATGCGCACAAACAAATTAACCAAACCAGCATTTAGGCAATTTCCTCTTACCTAGTTCTGGCCTCATCTTTTTTTGTTTCAATTTATCTATCTGATGGCAGTACATATCAGAATTGATGGTTTGATTACATGATAGTAAATAATGCCTTTGAAATCCCACTCGGTTGAAGCAAACCCAAACCAAAGATTGGCTCGTGGACCACTTTTCTTGGGAGATGGTCCTCGAGCCATTGCAGACCATTCGATCCATACGAAGCTCTATGCAGACACTTCTTATCTAAGCTAACTTTAGTACTAAACTTGGTCATCAAGGTTCGATTATCTGATCGAGGGCGAAGATAGGAAATATTACTCTTATAAAATACTAGGGTCTATTGGTCTGATTTATTCGTCTAGAATAATTCGTTCAAAAGAATTGGTTGCGTATTGGGGGCCACTTACCCAGAATGGTTTGATTGATGTAAGGGTACGAGAGCCAAATAGAGTACTTTTGTGCTCAACCATTTGTTGGGAACTGCCCGATAGAAAGAGCTGATGATGAGACGCTCGCTATAACGAGTGGTTGATTCTTCCTTTTTACTTCGGAGTCAAACTGCTCTACACTTTAGGCAGAAAGTGCGGAAGAAAGTGGTACTTTATCTCCCATGCAGGTCGGTTCGTTGGCCACAGAGGACGGACGCCACAAAAAGTACCTCGTAGGGAGGGGATGGCCACTTGGAGCCCCGTCCCCTCATGTTCAACAAATCTCGGCCTCATTTCACCAAATAGTTTGAGTCTACCTGGGCTTTATTCCTTCTAGACTTCCACTTCCCCTATTTTCGCTACTCTCGCTTGGCCCCGTGAACTGGGGTGGGTCACGCCTCCTTCTTGCCTCCGGTTGGATCAAAAAGAGAAATGGATTACTGATCTCCTTGAGTATAGGAAGTGGATAAGTACATAATATTCTTCTATATTTCTCCCAATCAGCTTTATATTTTTTGTTTGGGATCTGATTGGGATTTATGTTAATTAAGAAGGATATAGGGATGTAGTCCCCCATTCGGGGCGGAGCGAGAAATGGTCATAATAAAATATCCTCCAATTCACCTCCCTAAACAATTTGATTATTGTGTGAGGGATAGATGCAATCAACACACACAATCAGGTAAATAGGCACGGAAGGAAGAAAGATGATGCGAAGAAATCTAACAAATACAAACAGCTAACTAAGGACAATAAGTTAACGAGGTAAATTGTCGAACCCGATCGCCTACAAAGGCTTGAAGCCTCGAGAACAACAAACAAACAAAACAAAAACAAAGAGAAAGGTAAAAAACTCCCCAACAAACAACAACAGCCATCAAGCAAGAGGAAAACCATCGAAAAGGAAACAAATCCCCGGGACAAAACTCTCTCCCCCGCCTCCCTTTATTTCACCATCTTCCAGTATTTGGACATCAACAAGGCCATAAACAAAAGGCCGATTGTGTGTGTGAGGGGGGGGGGAGAGTTTGCTGCTTCTTCCCATCCTCTTTCGCACTACCCACATTCGGGGAGGGTGGGGGGAGGCAGAGGATGGGAGGTGGGTCTACGGCGGTGCGAGTAATGAGACAAATAAATATAAAAAGACCAAAATTATCAAGAACAGGGAACTAAATATACAGGGAATATTGTATTAAATAGATAAACAGGTCACAACAGACCTTGTGGTCCATACTAGGTGACCTGGGATAAAGATTATGGGAAAGATAGATATTACACCTTGCAAAATCGGTGAACCCATCACCTGAAAGCTAGGGAGCTAATTATTGGCTAGAAAACGCTGTTAGTCGGGGATCAGATTAAAGGTATTTATTTATACGACGCTTGGAAGTATCTCCGGTGTTGCAGTCTATTACTTTACGAGGAAGCCCATTCCATAAGTTGACGATTCGGTTAAAAAAGAAATTCTTAGATTCGTGCGAGTTAAAATGTTTACCTATAATTTTGCAACCGTTTCCTCTCGTGTAATTTGACTGGTCGATAGTGAAATATTTGTTGCAATCAATATTGTCTATGCCTTTGATAATTTTAAGGACTTGAATTAGATCCCCTCTTAATCTACGCGGAGTTAATGGAAATAGATTTAGTTCTCTTCGTATGTTTTGTTCCTTAAACTTGGTATCATTTTAGTAATCCTTCGTTGGACTCGTTCTAATTTCGCTATATCACTCTGGTAGTACGGGCACCAGGCTTGAACGCAGCATTCCAAAATGGGACGGACCAAGGAATTATAGAGAGTAAGGATTGTATTTTGGGACTTTTACTCGAACACTCTACCAATGAATCCAATTATTTTATTCGCTGTCCTAAGGACTTTTGTACATTGCTGACTGGGTTTTAGGTCGCTCGATACTATCACTTCCAGGTCTATCTCTCTGTCTACGTTTAAGAGATGAGTACCATTTAGTGAGTAATTTGCTTTGCCGTTACGGTATCCGATATGGAGCACTTTACATCTATCCCCGTTAAAAGGCATTTGCCAAGTTTGCGCCCACCCAGTTCGACAATTTGTCGAGATTGTTTTGTATTTCATTAATCTGTGCGTTAGTGAGTACTGAATGAGCAATTTTGGTGTCGCCAGAACACTTCGATATTATGCCTGAAAGGTCTTCGTCTAAGTCGTTAATGTATACTAGAAATAGAACTGGTCTCAGAACAACCCCTGAGGTACCCCGCTACCCTAGCGATACGGCGCTGGATTTTTCAGGTCAAGGAAGGGGTTCCATCCCAGCGAAAACGGATAAAAAAACTTTAAACGGGGTTATAAACTGGCTGCCCATTGGCGGGATACACTGATACTTAGCATCAGGGAGATAAAAAGTGACACGCCTCATAAATAACAGTCAATCACGACACTGCTATCATTTCCCTCCCCGGCTTCCTAGCACATCATACCCAATCTCTCCTTTTCTCAAAACCCCTCCATATAATGAGCACAACTCCGATACCAACCTAAATTTCGAAAGCGAGGACGGATTTTAGTGATTTTCTACCTACCTCGGCGTTTGCAGAGAAATGAGCTGTGGTTTATGACGGGGAGGAAAGAAAGGATCATAAATATAATATTTAAGTTGAAACTAATTGGATTCCGCCTTTCATTTTTCCTGTGGGATTTTTTTTCAATTAGTGCTCTCCTGACGCGCTACTTTGTGAATTTCTCATATCCGTATTACGAATGTAGTAATCATTGATGGGATCCGCTAGGCGCCGACCAGCTTTCGTCCATTCATCTTGGGTCAGGGCAGAGAGGAGGGGGAAGGGGAGGAGAGGCATTCACCACTGCTTTTTGGCTCCAGATAAGGTGGTGGGGCTCAACACGTCTGCCTTCTTCGCGCCGTTTATCCTTCAATTCCCTCCATCTTTCTTTTCTATTATTTATATTATCCTTTTCGCTCCTAAAATGAGATGCCAACTGTAGCATGGATAAATAAGCTGCGGATGACATTTGGACGATGGTATGCCCTCCATTCTCAACGCTCACAGGTTGCCCTCCATGCTTCAATGTATGGAAGATGATCTGCCGCTGTATCCTTCATATTTTCACTTCTTTCTTCTTTGTCACTTTCTCTACAAATCTCGCCTTGCAAACCATTGTGGGAAATGCCCTCGTTGTTTTCTCGCTTTTCAATTCGAGCAAAAATTCGGATCGTTTGGGTTTGATCAACTGATGTTCTCCGATCTTTTTTTTTGGGGGGGGGGGGGGTTACCATCAGTGATGCTTCTTACTCTGATTCCCACATAATGTATTTCTTGCTTTGGAGAAATTATTTAAGTTAAGTTAGGATTTTGGAGGTTAGGTCAGGCTAGGTTGAGTTAGGTTTGATTAAATTTTGTGAGGTGAAGTTAGGTTAGGTTTGTTTTAGTAACAGGCCGCCCACGCCAATTCAAGGATTCCAGCTATCTTGAACTAAAGTTTGCAATCAACTCGATACATTATTCTAGGCGGTTTTAGAAACAAAGGAGTACACACATTATATGGCGAAGTGTCATTTAAAGTCAATACTAAACATAAATCTATTGTTATCAAAGCACTCGTTGTAGAATATTTACCCAATCATATGCCAGGAATAAGAAAGGCGAAAAATAGGCTTGCAGTGTTAAACCTAAAACTGGCCGATCCATCCAATGACGAAACCATTAAGGATATTTCTATCCTAATAGGGGCTGATTCTTACTTTAAATTCATTAAAGGTATAAAGGAGAAATGTGCAATCACTGTCTCGAATTCACAGTTGGTATCATGCCCTCGGGGGTCTTCTTACCTTCTGAAAAAACTATTTAAACCAATCTAAAAAGTAACGGCAACTGTAGATGAATTGTATGAGTTGGGAGGCGTAAATGCTATTATTTCCCCTAGGGATGATATAAATACTATATGGGAAATGGATTCCTTAGGTTTGATCCCTCAGCGGATGACATGCTAGGATCGAAGGGCGTATGCCGACTATATATCAACGGCGAATTCCGTCATGGAAGGTTTGCGGTGGGCCTACCATAAGAAGGCTTTGTTCATGCCTTCCACACATCCTTACTTTATCATTTTCTTTGCAGTTCCATTTAAAACATCTGCGGATGTTACCCTCGTTGGTCATCGATTTACATTAATGAAAAAAAGTATCTTAAACAATGAAACAAAACATTTATTTATTGACGTATAAAGATTAAAAACACCACATCAGTACTCTTGAAAACATACTATAGATCACTACTTTAAAAGCACCTGATATATCAGTACTCTTTGGAAATGAGTACTCTTTAAAAACATCTTTTGTCTGGGGCCAAGTTTAAATGAAACGGTTGTAAAACCGGCAGCGCGGCCAAATGAAATCTTGAAGTCCCATTTGATAAAAATAGACAGACCTACAAAAGATGGTAGTTAGAGCAAAGGAGAGAAGAGCGAGTCTATTTTATTTCCAAATAGAACGACACGGTCATTGTTAGTATCATCTATCGAATCGATAGATTATAATTTGTTTAAGCCCTCTTTCTTTTCCCGCTCACCCTAGCCTACCTTAGGCTTTTATCCCGCCGCGTCTGTATTCGGTTGGCCGTTCACCCCCCTCCCCCCTCTTGGGGGCGGCGGGCTTTTCCCTAACTTAACCTCACCAATTTTTCTCTTACTCCTTGACCTTTTGGATCGGGGGTCATTGTAAGATCGCTTATTGATTCCCGTGCCGGAGGTGGCCCCGACCCTATCTCGTCATTTGGTGCACAGAAACGCACATAATATTGATCCGTTCACAGGGGGGAGGGGGGGTATCCTCGGCATCATTCGCTAAGTTCTCGGTCGATGCACAGAGGGGATTATGCCCCTCTGTCCTCATCATGACCTGGTCAAGGAGGATTAGATGGATGCTAGTCGGCGAATAGCCTGCTAAGTGAGGGAGTGGAGGGGGGGGGGGTAATAGAGAGATGCCTAGAATCAATAAATCAGTTTGAGACTACCGGTGGCGTTGGGGCCAGTAAGGCTCGCTATTCATCCAGGTTTTAGGTGTAGGGGAGTGATCGAGATGATATGGACATGTATGGGAGAGGGGGCACGCAATCCGTGTCTTGGGTATGAGTACCCCATGGGGAGCGCTAGAAAGGAGATTAGGTATGTGAGGACGGGGAAGGAAATGACAGCGGTGTTGTGAGGCGTGTGAAACTACCTAGCCCGTGAATCCGCACCCCTTGTTGGGACTCGCCCCCTTCTTAACGTCACAAATCTAGCGCCGCTTCACTGGGGTAGCGAGAACCAACGTCAACTGTAGGGTTGTGTGGGGGGGAGATCTCTATACTTCTAAATAAATCCCCCAATTTGAGGGATTTGTTCGCCCCTCCTCCCCTCTTTCCTTTCTTTGCGTCGGTTCTACCCCCCCCCCCCCCTCTAAGAGGTTATGCTGCAGTTAACATCTGTTTGTTTCTGTGGCCAAGTGCAAGCAAAATAGTGTGTTGAGAGAACACGTTGGTGCCGTCGAGTATTTCCGGAGTGTAATGGCGTGTAAGGGCCAGAATGGCTCAATGTTGCACGCCGCCAAACATGATCTACGACCTGCTGAAATTTCACAACTTATATTTATGCCTAAGCCAATTGGAGTTCTCTAAGCCGCTAAAAGAAAGTCCATAGAGTATTGATGGTATCCTTTCATGGTACAAAATGTATTTCATTCTTAGAAATACGAATGAAGGTATTTCAGCAATTATCGGGGGGTCTATTTGCTTCTTGCATCTCTGTATTATCAAGAAAATAGACAAAGATATTTAAGGTTAAATAAAGAAGAAGAAATATAGATACGGGAGAGATTAGGCTTGTAGAATTATAAGACTCGGGGAGAGGATGGTTTATTTCCTGAAATGTTTAAAGTGGAAGAGGATGGATTGGTATATGTTCTGAGAAAGTTATTCAAGGAGATACGGGTGACGGGGATGGTACCATCAGGGTGGAAGAATGGAGTATTAGTTAAAGTTCCAAAAAAAGGAGATCTGTGTGGTAACTGGAGACGAATCACTTTGTCACCGATAGCTTTGAAAATTTTTAGTAGAATATTATTGAATAGGTTGGAGCCGATGGTTGATGGCATTCTAAGAGATGAACAGGCTGGGTTTAGGAAGGGGCGTGGGTGCAATAACCAGATTGTTAGACATTTGATGCAGCAAATGAAATGAAAGTTTCTTTTACCCTCTGCTTTGTTGATTTTGAAAAGGCATTCGAAGGAATTTCGAGAAATGGCATGCGGCATTATGGAATACCGGAAGAGTTTGTTAGGGTCATTCTAAATATGCACGAGAGCACAACTTGTAAAGTAATGGTTAACGGCGGTTTGATTGAAATAAAGTCTGGGGTACTACAGGGTGGCATTCTCTCACCTTTGATATTAGTTAGTGATTACATCATGAAAAAGGTAAAAGCAGAAACTGATGCTGGTATAGAATGGGGAGAAAATGGGAAACTTGTGGACGTCGATTCCGCTGATCATATAGTTCTTATTTGTAATGGGCCAGAAGAGATACAAAGAGGGCTGCACTGTTTAGTTTGGGAAGGACGAAAGGTTGGTTTGGTAATTAATGGCAGAAAAACTTATTTCATAAATATGAATATAGAAAATGCGCAGAATTGCTCGGTAGAAGGAATTGCTATAAAGCAAGTTGATAGGTTCAAACATTTAGGTACTTGTTTAGTAAAGAATGCTTCTCTAAATTCGGAATTTGAGGAAAGGCTAAGACGCGCCCATCAGGCAATGGGAATGCTCAAGAATGTTTGGAATAATAGCAATTTTTCTGTGCAGACTAAAATCAAAATTTATAAAGTAATGGTTAGAAGTATTTTGATTTATGGACACGAGTCTTGGTGCAGCACTGTGACTACAGATAGAAAACTATTGGCATTTGAAAATGAGGCTCTGCGACGACTAGTGGGAGTTAAATGGTGGGACAGAAGAGTGTCAAGTACCAGAATCGGAGAAATAACGGGGGTGCAACCGGTCGATGAGTTTGTTGGATTTTACCGTTGGAAATGGTTAGGTCATGTTTATAGAAAGTAGGGTATAGTTCGGGATACACCAGGGTTGGTGGCCCCTGGTAGAAGAGGTAGGCCTAGGAAGATAAGGACTATGAGGCTGGTAGCAGGAGATGATTGTTGGGTTGAAATTAAATTAGCTTAGGATAGCAACAAAGATTCTAGAAAGTTCTTTAGTTACTATAAAATTAATAACAAGTCTGGCAGAGTTAAAATAGGACCTATCAAATATGAAGGGGTTGTGAGAGAAACTGATGAGGAAATAATTGAGGTACTAAATGGTCATTTTGCATCAGTATTTACAGAGGAGAAACTAAATAGTCTTATGTATAGTACTCATGGGTCAGGGAAAGAGGTGTTTACTACCATTAGTGTGGATCGGAAGACGATAAAAGAACTAATAGGTGAGTTAGATACTACCAAGGCCTCCGTCCCTGATAATATTCATTCTAGGATACTTAAAGAAGGGGTAAAAAGTATCTCAATAGCTCTGGAGAAGTTGTATACTAGGTCACTGGAATATGGAGAAATACCTGATGACTGGAAGAGAGCGAATGTAGTCCCCATTTTCAAGAAGGGTAGTAAAGAGGATCCAAATAACTTTAGACTGGTTAGCCTAACTCCTGTAGTCTGTAAAATTCTTAAAAAAATACTTAAAAAAGGGATTTGCCAACATCTAGAGAGGAAGGGGTTGGGTTAATCAGCGATGCTCACATGGGTTTAGATCAGGTAGATCATGTTTGACTAATTTACTAGACTTTATGGAGTTTGTAACAGATCAAGTAGATAAGGGAGAGGATGTAGATATAATTTACTTAGATTTTAGTAAAGCATTTGATAAGGTACCACATAGGAGACTAGTTCATAAATTAAAAATGATTGGGATATGTGGGGGTGTTTCAAATTGGATAGCTGAGTGGCTGAAAGACAGGAAGCAAAGGGTAGTGCTAAATGGTGTAAAGTCAGAGTGGAGGGATGTTATCAGTGGGGTTCCTCAGGGATCAGTTCTCGGTCCATTATTATTTGTCATCTATATAAACGATCTTGGGGAGGCAGTTAATAATAAAGTGTCAATTTTTGCGGATGATACCAAATTAGCAGCTGTAGTTAAAGATATTGATGATAATTTTAAAGTGCAGGGGGATTTAAATAAATTGTTATCCTGGGCACATAAGTGGCAAATGACTTTCAACCTTGATAAGTGCAAAGTTATTAACATGGGAAAAGATAATAGAGAATTTAACTATGAAATGGATGGGCATTGGCTGAGCTCAGTAGAGGATGAGAAAGATCTAGGAGTAGTAATAGATAAGTCATTAAGGTTTTCTAAGCAGTGTATTGAAGCAAGAAATAGGGCAAATAGAGTGCTGGGTTTCATTAAGAGAAATGTAAGTTACAAAAGTAAGGAGGTTATTCTTAAACTCTATAACTCTTATGTTAGGCCACATCTAGAGTACTGTATACAGGCATGGTCCCCACATTTTAGACAAGATATTAACCTTCTCGAGTCATTGCAACGGAGGGCAACAAAGATTATTCCTTCCCTGAGGCACCTTGAATATATAGATAGACTGAGGGGATTAAATATGTTCTCGTTCGAAAGGAGGTGTGTGAGAGGGTAAATGATTGAGCTCTTTAAAAAAATTTCTGGGATAGATAAATTGGATGTTAGCAAGTTTTTTGAGTTAGATGATGGAAATCGGACTAGAGGTCACCACTTGAAAATTAAAAAGCAAGGGTGTAGGTTGGATTTAAGAAAATATTTTTTCACCAATAGAGTGGTAGACTTCTGGAACAAATTACCGTGAAGAGTAGTAGGTAGTGCAAATTTAAATGTATTTAAGAGTAGGTTGGATGAGTTTATGGGGAGGGAAGTTTGTGATGGTTCCTAAGTTTTGTATATATTAATATTGTTTGTATATATCTATAGCTGCATGATTTAGTTCTTGACAAGCCCTGATTGGTTATACCCTTGTTTCTGGACGCAATCCTTTGGATGTAGTTTTCCTGGGAGTTTGGGTGCCTTAAAAAAGAGGCCATTTGACTCGGATGACCTATGATGAGCCCTTGTGGCTCTTGTCATCTGTTATATTATATTGTGGGTGACTTTGATTTTGTCTTTCCCTGGTGATGGGGTTTTTTGTGGGTGGGTTTTGACGGATGCGGATGACCTTTGATAGGCCCTTGTGGCTTTTGTCATCCGTGAAATTGTTATGTCAAGATCTTGACGCATTAGCTCAAGATCGAGCGTGGTGGCGTGAGTTCATTGAGGCCCTATGCACCCCTGTGGGCGCCATAGGGAATGATTGGTAAAGAAGAAAAAGACAGTTTAGAAACATAAACGGGTTTGAAATTTGGAGGGCGGTCAGCCTCCTAGCCCCTCCCTTCATGGATCCGTTCCTGGATTGAATTAGATAAGTAATAAATAAATGCGTTAAACAAATAACATAAAATGTAATGGATCGCGGCGTTTGTTTTTTTAATTAATTACGCGTATCTCGCAACTGACCAGCTATGGTTCGGAGAGCCCCATTTAGCGAATAACCAGGTATGGTTCGGAGAGCTCCACTTGATTCCAACCAATGTCATTTTTAAAGGTAAGGAAAATCATATTTTAGTTTATCATCCTGGGGCAAGTGGGGTTCAGCACGATTTAGGCCTCTATCCGGTGAGTATCCACAACTGAATTGGATTAAAATTACACAACGGGCGGGTTGATGTCTAATGGAAAATGGTTTTAAATGAATGGACCTTTATAAAAGGAGGAAACTACTTGGCGCGTAAAATTCGCAAATCCGGGCCAAGCCTCTTTTTAATTCATTCTTGTTAATGTATTTACTCTATTTTTTGCCTTAATACACTGCTTTGAAGACTTCAGTGACCTATCTACTACTACACCTAAGTCCTTCTCATCCTCAACTGAATTCAGCCAATGCCCATCCATTTCATAGCTAAATTCCTTATTATCCTTTCCCATGTTAAGAACTTTGCATTTTTTAAAGTTAAGTCATCTGCCATTTCTGAGCCCAAGCTAATAACTTATTTAAGTCATTCTGCACTTTAAAGCTACCCTCAACTTCTTTGACTACAGCTGCCAATTTAGTGTCATCAGCAAAAATTGACACTTCACTATTTACAGCCTCCCCAAGATCATTTATATAAACTATGAATAATAAAGGGCCTAGAACGGATCCCTGAGGTACACCACTGATAACGCCCCTCCACTGTCGCCTCCACTGTTCCATCATTACCTTGTTACAGCTTTTTGCTATAATTGAATAAGTTAAGTTTTTGAGCTTTTTTTTCGAATCTTCTCCTTTTGGCTTTTGAAGCCGTTCTTTTTGATTATCTACTTGATCTTGTTTACTGCTTTGATTCCTCCTCCCAGTTCATCCGGAGCTTCACTTTCATTACAATTTTACTCTGTGATGCATTATTGACACCATATAAGTCCATGTCCCCATCCTATCTCTTGCAGCCTCGGTTCATAACTTGTTTTCATCTTTGCAATTCGCTTTTCATACTTAATCCACCCAATTTCTCCTCTTAACGCTACATAGAAATTGACTCCTAGTGCTATTGTTATCACTTTATTTTGGATTTTTCAGCTTGGACTTTTATACCAGGTTTCGCACAATAGCCACCATTCCTAGCCTACACATCTAATTCGGTCTTATACTTTTCAAAACATCTTTTCGGTTTATACTCCACCACTTTTAGGGATGCCAGAATCCATCCTTCCTCGTTTCTACCCTCCCCAAATTATCCATTCCTCACCCATTGCCTTGTGCATTTTCATTTTTGTCATCGCATATTCTATCTTCCTTAATCACTCTCATCCATCGGTCTTCTGCTTCCTGTATTATATTAATTAACTCATCATTCCCACCCATTTCTTCTTGTTCAGTCCTTGCCTGTATAAGTTTACCCCATTATTCGTTCATTTGTCTCCTTATTATCATTTCCTCTTCCGTCTCCCATTCTGATGTCTCCAGAATTACTGTTCTCCTTCATGACTCCATACGGGGCCTACCTCATTAAAGCCTGTTTTTTTGTAGCGGGCTATGTGCAGCTATTGATGCTCATTTAATTATGCATTTTTTAATTGTAGTTTTATGAATTAGATGTTGCTTTCGATTGTTTCTACTTTTTCCCTTTTTATCTAGAGAACTTAAACTAAGTTTGGTCTACTGGTTTGTTCTCGCATTCAACGGCATGATTTTTCCTGCCTTGATTAACCTTTGCCCTTCCGCCCAGCTGTAAAAGTCGACCTACTCTAATTCCATATGCCTGTATAAGCCCCAGCCCCCCACTCTGCCCCATCTCCCAACGGCTAGATGAAATCGGCTAACGTGCGGGTGAAGGCATTCACACGTGTACCCGTTGGTGTGTCCTGTGGTAAGATTATTTGACTCGTCTTAAGCAATGCTGGTCGAAGGAAGCAACTGAAGCAACAGCCGCCTTTTAAGTGAAGTCATACGGTGGGGGTAACGTGTTATTATTATCCTAAATGCAATTCGATATCGGTTTACAAGTATTCGTTCGACCCGAAGTCGATGCGTTCAGAAGTTTGAGAAGTTTAGAAGCCAACCCAAGGTTGGTGGAAATGAGATTATTGTCGAAATAGATGAACGCGTGGTGGGGAAAATTGAAATAGGGCTATTTACGTGCGTATTGAAAGAGTAGCGAAAAAGAATTTGTTTTGCCTGAACTTGACCGTTCGCGAGATATGTACAGGGTGGTCTAAAAGTCTTGTCACCGCTACCGAAAATTAACAAGAACAATATAATAATAACAAACGCATCTAACATAACATAATTACCCGTTTATGTTTCTAAACTGTCTTTTTCTTCTTTACCAATCATTCCCTGTGGCGCCCACAGGGGTGCATAGGGCCTCAATGAACTCACGCCACCACGCTCGATCTTGAGCTAATGCGTCAAGATCTTAACATAACATAATTTCACGGATGACAAAAGCCACAAGGGCCTATCAAAGGTCATCCGCATCCGTCAAAACCCACCCACAAAAAGCACCATCACCAAAGTCCCCCACAATATAATATGACAGATGACAAGAGCCACAAGGGCCCATCATAGGTCATCGGAGTCAAACGGCCTCTTTTTTAAGGCACCCAAACTCCCAGGAAAACTACATCCAGAGGATTGCGTCCAGAAACAAGGGTATCACCAATCAAGGCTTGTCAAGAACTAAATCATGCAGCTATAGATATATACAAACAATATTAATATATACAAAACTTAGGAACCATCACAACCTTCCCTTCCCATAAACTCATCCAACCTACTCTTAAATACATTTAGATTTGGACTACCTACTACCCTCTGCGGCAATTTGTTCCAGAAGTCTACCACTCTATTGGTGAAAAAATATTTTCTTAAATCCACCTACACCCTTGCTTTTTAATTTTCAAGTGGTGACCTCTAGTCCGATTTCCATCATCTAACTCAAAAAACTTGCTAACATCCAATTTATCTATCCCGGAAAATTTTTTAAAGAGCTCAATCATATCCCCTCTCACACACCTTCTTTCGAACGAGAACATATTTAATACCCTCAGTCTATCTATATATTCAAGGTGCCTCAGGGAAGGAATAATCTTTGTTGCCCTCCGTTGCACTGACTCGAGAAGGTTAATATCGTGTCTAAAATGTGGGGACCATGCCTACTGGTTTCACTTTCAATAAAACCAAATATAATAATATGAAACACGTGAAAAATATAAAATTAAAACGATGGTCGACAAGACTTTAGGACGACGCTGTAGATTAATACTTATAATACGATTGTGGCATTAAGTAGGCCTCGTCTTGATTGAGCTGCAATTTTGCTCACCCAATTATAGGATGGATGTTGTTGTTGTGCAAAGAAGGGTGACTAAGATGATTCATGGTTTCAGGCTTAGGAGACTAAATCTTCATAAGTTAAAAAGAAGAGAGTAATTGATTGAAGTGGTTAAAAGATTAGAATAAGGGAGATAAACAGAACTAAGATGAGAGATAAAATAGGCCCACGTAAAACTACCGATGGAGTGATAGTGATGCAATGGTTAGGATGTTTAAATAAGTATTTTCTTTTAGTGTTTCCACTTGAGAATAGTGTAATTGTATATTGTGGAGAAGACCAAATATTGATGGTTCGAAGGGACTCGATTGAAGTGGGTATAATAGGGCAGACATGGGTAAGGAACGTATTTAGGGAAGAGGATAGGACACGTGACAATGGGTTTAAGTTCGGGAAGAGATTGGTAGAAAGTGGTAGATGAATGGAAGAGGCTCACTAGTCATGCGATAGATTGGTCCCCCGGGGGGAGGAGGGAATAGAGTGCCTCGTATCGGGTATTGATTTTCTCTTTGCACACCCCTTTTCTTATTTTTTCCCTCTATTCTTTCTTCTTTTCTGTCGCTCTTTAATCTATTCCTTTTCGCTTTTTACTCTATTCCTTCTTCTTTTCTTTCGTTCTTTACTCTATTCCTTCTTCTTTTCTTTCGCTCTTTACTCTATGTATTGCTTCATAATGATCCGACTAAAGTTCAGAAATAGCTTTTCATTTGAAGTGTTTTTTGTGGACATTTTCCCATCGATCTTTTCTCAATTAAGATGTCTTTATTTTTCATCCATCTGGCAACTAACCACCTCCCATGTTGCTTAACTTTACTAAAATCGTATCGATATCGTGGGGGTGGGGGGCAAGTTTTCCTGCCCTGAAACTGAATCACCATCTTCCTTCAAATCGTGAAAGATATCTCCATTCACGATGATGGAATTTACATAAAAATTAAAATGACATTCCCGAAAAAATCGAGCAAAGTCGCCCTAACCCAACCGCGAATAAATAACCCAAACGAATAATATCTTAACCGAATTACCACTGAATCTTCAAAAAATTAATACCATAACACTGAAATCGGACTAGAAATTACCACCGAATCGGATAGTTTAAAGTTAAATTTGGCGAGACTGACGTCGACGATTAATTAATTGATGCTACTAAGATTAGTTCAGTAGTTATTAACTAGCTATGGTTCGCAGAGCCCCACTTAGCGAATAACCAACTATGGTTCGGAGAGCCCTACTCGATTCCAACCAGAAATGCGTCATTTTTAAAAGAAAGGAATACCCATTTTTTGACAGTATGGGGCAAGTGGGGTTCAACGCGGGGTTTGCCGGCATAAGTTCCGTTATTTGCCTTCAGTATTGCCTCCAAAAGTTCGTTGTAAAGAGTTCGTTTTGTATTGCAGCCATTTGTTTATTGGTGACCTTTTCCTCTCTCTTTGAACCCGAGCGATGCTTGCTTGAATCCCTCAGGATTTTGGGCCGCCATCTTTACAGCTGAGAGGCCATTTGAGATCGTGGAACACCCTGTTGTTGTAGCAGCGCCTGGGCGAACGCAGCGTTTGCTACGTTCGCGTAAATGACGCACGTGACTATACTCGTATTTAGATGGGTCATGATCCTTGTGGGGATGCTTTCATTGGTTGCCTCTCTTCTTGCAGTACTCCGTGGCCTGCCTTCCTTTTTCCTAGCCCATCTCTTTTCTTCTGGGGCAGCCGTCATAAACTTAATGAGGAGGGACGGTTCAATTTTACAATATTATTCTATTTGTTTCGTTCCTCCTCGCCCACTCCTCCACACTCGGTCTTTCCTTCTTAGGGAGCAATTTTTCTCGCTCCCAACTCGAGTTTGAAATTAAATAATCCATTTAAATCCACACTCTATGTTTAATTTAAATCCGACCAAATATTTTGTTCAGATGGCTAAAAGATTTGAGAACCGACTCTAGCAAAACAATCAAAAACACTATTCAAAGATTTGTTGTTTTTATTATTTTTACCTAGCTACCATAACTACTGAATCGTGGGAAATGTAGTCCGGTATTATAGGTATTAATGTAAGATAGCAGATGGCAAAAGTCATAAGAACCTCTCAGAGGTCATCCGAGTCAGCACCCACCCATATAATTGAGTCCGAATTTGTTTAGACATGATATCAACCTGCTAGAGTCAGTACAAAGGAGGGCAACAAAAATAATACCTTGCCTGAAGCACCTTGAATATGAAGATCGGCTGAGGGTACTAAATATGTTCTCATTTGAGAGAACGTGTGTGAGGGGAGATATGTATGATTGAGCTTTTTAAAATCTCTTCTGTGATGGATAAGTTGGATTTTGGCAAGTTATTTGAGTTGGAAGGACTAAGGGTTACCAGTTGAAAATTAAAAAACAAAGGTGGAGATTGGATGTTAGAAAATGTTTTTCGCACCAACAGAAATTACTGGATTAGTTTGCCACCTGAGACAGTAGACAGTCCCAAGTTAAATGTTTTCAAGCGGGGAAATTGGATCATTCATTCCTGTGGATCCACTCAGTCCTGTGGATGCATATTTTTTATTATTGTATATTATAGGTGATTTGGATTTTGACGAGCCTTAATAATGATCCTTTTTGTTTTCGACGTATTCTTGTGGATGGTTCAAATCGTATATTGTAGATATATGATCTGACACAATCCTATGGATGCATTTTGTGTGCGGGTTTTGACAAATGCGGATGACGTTACGAGGCCCCTGGTGGCTTTTGTCATCCGTGAAATTATGTCAGAGAGAGAGAGAGAGAAAGAGGCTGACCGAGGAAGAAGTTGTAAACTTTTATTGAGGGGCAGCAATTAAACCTTGTGAGTTCGGGGGGGGGGGGTCCAAACTTACCCTCACCAGTCCACCCCCGACCACCAAGGAATAAGTTAAAAACAAACCATAAAATCATGTAACTTTCCTCCGTTTAGTGTCGCTTATCCAGGTTGATTCAAAGAGGCCTTTTTTTGTGGGTATGGGTGTCGAAGCCCAACTTTTCGAAATCGTCACCTTAGAGTTTGAATTCACTTACGTTGTCACACGTTGTTAGACGCTCCGATGTTCATTGTTGTTCTGCAATGCCCCGCCCCAAGTGGGCGGAGCTAGAATTGAAGTCCTAAAATTTCTTAATCGGCGGCTATGAATTCAAAATTCACCTTTGAAAAATTAGTGGTAAACAGTGAGGGAGGGTGTGGGGGGCGTTGCAATTGTAAATATAACAGGACACGTAAAAAACAAAATATTTAAGTATCATATAACGAAAAAAAAAATTGATTGACACGTATTTTGTCTAGCTCAACCCTCCTCTGGTGGTGTCAGTTTCCTCAATCAACCTTGAATCCCCCCCCACCCCCCACCCCACCATTCACTTGGTTGTTTGGACAAGTTCTTTCGTCGATCCTTTCATTAAGTTCACATGAATTTTAAATTCGAAATCATCACTTTCTTCATTTCTGATGATGAAGATTTGTTCTGAGAATTCTTTCAATTTCTTCCTCCTGTTTTTATTGAATTTTTGTACTTTATTTAATTGTACGGCATTCCTTTCATTCTTCTGATCTTCGCTTATAATTCTTAAGCTGGTGCTTCCCTATCTACTACTTCGATGGCTTCGTTCCTTGATGGTATTAAAATGGTTCATAAACCTCATGAGGGGGAACGTCCATGCCCCAATTAGCCATTCCTGACCCATATGTCCCCCCATCCCCACACCAACTTAGGATTTTAGGGGGTAGAGGGACATATTTCGGAGGCTCGTCCCTCCCTTACTCCTCTGGTGGGTTTGGGGGGATTATATATTAGCCAGCCTTCGCCCCATGGGGTGGGTTCTGTGTTGACACTCTCGCAAGCGATCTTCTTTCGAAATATTTTTTTCTCTTGTCAATTAACGCTAAATTAATCTTGTCTCCTTCTTTATTTGGTTTGTGTTTAATCTTGATTCATAAATGTGTGAGAGGAAACTTTGTTTCCCTCGCACGACTGCTTCAGTCGTTTTCGGATTTCGCTACGCGGTAAATTGCCTGCCTCGATTCGGAAAATGTTTGTGTTTTTCGCAAGTGTGTGAACCCCAGAACGCGGTATCTGGCTCAGCTAGTGTGCGCGGGGGTGTTTTCCACCTTAACTAGCCTCGATGAAGGCTGCTGAAGGGAAGAGAAATAATAGGAAGAAAAGGACGAGAGCTTCACACTTCTCCACGCAGCCATACCGAAGGTAACGTAGTGATAAAGCAGTTTTTTTTTTACATTTTTGTCTTTATTTCTCACTCACCCCCTTTAAATACTTTCCACGTACATACTCACTCCCCCGTTAGGGGCAGCGATTGAATAGATTTATGAAAGAGGATGATAGGTAGTCTCCTATCATCCTGCCCGTGCCATTTATGAACCTTTCTGGTGGAGATCCTAATGTTGGGTTTTAATAATGAGAAGTAGAATGTTTGTATGGCGCTGTTCGAGGCCATTGGCCTTTTCAGAGCGCCTACCATCGACTATCGGGAAGGGAGAAAGAAGAGGTTTGGCTTATCTTCAGGGTAAGGGTTCGAGCCCCAAACGAAGCTTTAGGAGAATGGGGTCGGAGGTCGTTTACTAAAATCCACAACCCGCATGGCGGCATATGTGGGATTGTGCCTTACCAGCCCCAACATTGCGAGTTTCCCTCCCTGACCCCATTCAGGGAATGTCTTTTACACATTTCTATCCCTCTGTTACCTTCTCTTTATTCTTCTATGCTCTTATCTTCTCTTCTTTTTCTTGTGGGCACCCGAAACGTAACCCCACCACCCGCCCACGAGGGCGTATCAAGGAGAAATCTGTAAAGAAAAGGCCAAAATGAAGTGAAAATTTGCGGAAGATGTATAACCACAGACCCCCCAGAGTGCGTTGGGGCAGGAAAGGCACAATCCTCTAGATTTCAACCTTAACGTAGTCGTCCATTATACCCTAGATCCCCCTTGCTGGGGCGTGATAGTAAAGAGGGGGAATGCCGACATATTGCAAACCCTAAGAGGAAATGGTTGTTTACACCTCCCTCAAACCTACTAGGGATGAATGCACAATGATTGATTTGCGACTAGCCTACGAAACCAGCCTCTGTCCGGGCGTTTCCTTGGAGGATGTCCCCGGGGGAGATCTTAACACCGCCTTTCTCTGCAGCTCTTCTTGGCGTCTTATTTCTCGACGGCGTGTACACATAATTTAGGTCACGCATTTGTTCTGTACGACCGGTAGTCACTTCTTTCGTATCCTCGAGGCACAAGAGAGGGCGTAAGAACAGAATAGATCTTAGAAGTGCATTGTTGACCATCTTCTCAAAGGTTTCTGAACATGTACATATAAAGTTCCGACTGCGGTCGCGACTTTCGAAATTCGATCAGAGAAGTGGTTTCTGTGGTTTCTCCTTCTAATGGGGACTACCTTGATTTTCTCTTGGTTAGTTCTTATTTTCCATTTGACCTCTTTTAGATATTTTAATCTTTCGATTTCTGCCGCCGTCATGTGAGCTTGCATAGGCGGGTTACGCCAAGGGCACTGTTTTATATGGCTGAAATCATCCGCGAATTGAATGTGAGGAAAGTGGGGTTACCAGGGGCTCGTACATCTACGGTGTATATTGAGTAAAGATTGGGGGAGTCCTGCATTAATCGAGAACTTTGGTCTGTCCATGCCCCCCAAACTGATATACGCCGTTCTGTCCGTGACATAATCATGGAGTTCTTTCTATGGTTTCACTTAGTCCGAGCAGCAGTATATTGTATTCCATCCCCGTTGGCCACATCTTATAAAATGCTTTTGATACATCCCGACAGAGTTTGTCCACGTAACTTCCCTCTCTTTTGGCCTCGGGAAAAATTTTTCGTGATGTAATTTCTCACCATCTCCGCACTTCGCTTTTTCCGGAAGTCGAATTGATAAGGATTGTACAGGAAGTTCCCCTCCAGGTGAGTGACTAGTTTTCGATTGAGGATCTTCTCAAAGAGAGTCGTTAAAGATTCATCCCATTCCTTCGATGACATTCGCTGGTGCTTTTTCAAAGTTTAACTTTGTTAGCCCCGATTCTCCTGGGGTTCTCTGGTTGAATGAGTGAAGCGCGCCGAGTAGTTCCTCCTCAGCTCTCGGCGTTCTGGATTTGTGTTCAGCTCCTATGGATTTATTTTTTTAAATTCTATATCGTAACCTTACTCCTTCAGTTATACTGAATATATTTTCCCAATAACTTAGGAACATTGTTTCTATATTTACTCCTTTTGTTTCGATGTCTCCGTTTTTGTTTCGTATTTTCATTTTCTCGATCCTATGAAACTCCTGATTATTTTGCCGAATCTCTTTGGGAGATGCATCATTATCCAGGCTTTCGATCACATCGTCTCCACCGTTGTTCGAGGATCAAGTGGTTGAGCTCTTCTCTGATGGATCTTTACGCTGTATTGAGTCAATTGATGCGTTTCTGATGTTTATCTCCTATAATAATTTCAGTTTACGCTATAAATCCTTCATGTATTCGGTCCATCTATATGTTGAGGTGGACCTATACGCAGATTTCGGGATATTTCTATATCTGCGTTGATTAGGTAGTTATCAAGTTCGTTGATTGCCTCATCAATCTCCGAGAATTGCCTCATTCTAAGTGTGAGGTTGATAGTTGTATTTTTTTCTTCGGTTAAGTCTTCCCCAACCCAACTCCCAAGTTTGCGTCAGATAAAACTGAGGGTTGTTACCACTTGTGGGGGGAGGGGTGCTTCAAAGGCGGTGGGCTTTAGTAGACTAGCTCGCCCTTCGAACAGGAAGAGATTCTCCACCTCTCTTGAATCTTCCCCTGTAAACAACGTGTAATTGAGTTTTGGGTGTGAGATGTATAAGTGTGGGTTAAAAGTTGTTCGGGTTGAGAGCTCCCGCCCATTACCTAATTGAGTACTGAGGGGATGGAGGGTGATGATAGATGGATCAGTATCAACACTGGCTCGTTGTCGAAAAATCGTCCTTCTGTGGGAAGACGGCGTCGAGTTATAAACTTTTATTGGGGCCCAAATAAACTTTGGTCCTTAATTCCTCCCTCCCTCTCGAAGTCGCCCATCTGTCGTTTCGAAATGGTTCACGGTAAGACTCTCGACCACTCACTCATAAACTTAATAAATGGGGAACTTTGTATTTTACAATATCCCATAAATTATTATTAGATTTGCTTCTTACCGACTCAGGGATCCCACTTTTCATGGAGTTTCCCCATTGTAAAAGCCTTAATTATGACTTTACAACACCCCCCCCCCTCCCTACTTGGCTTCGGAGTAGGGCTATTCTGTCTTTACGTAACCTGCAGAAAAATAAAAAAAGCACCGCAGTTGAACTGGTGAAGAATGCAGCCAAAGGCCCAATTTAAGAAAGAGCGAGGAATTCGTTCCTAAGAATAACACTTTCCTTTCTAATTTACTCGGTGTGTAATGGATTGAGGCGAGAGAGATGTGAATGTGCAGGGTGGTCGGAAATTTTTGTCGCCCCTACCAAAAAGAAATGAGAACAATATAGTCACATGTGCGTACACACACGTTTTTGGTCTACACATTCGCGCTGGGTCAATCAGCGATGTTGCAACCCATCGTGAACAGAGGAGGATGGGAGGAGCTCTCTGTGCTCTTTCGGCGTTTTTTTTTTTTTTTTGCGTGGTGCCAAGGGTCAAATTCCAGACTGACCACCGGGATATTGACTGATCCAAGATCTTTGAAATATGTCACAACTTTGGTTACCCGCATAAATTTCTTGCTTAAACTCTACAAAAGGAAACTTCTATGGAACTGAAACCCATTTAATTATTTGAATTCTGATTTTACCTCTTTGATGCCTGTTGCGTTCTCCCCCGTCTCCTGAAATGCTTGAATATTTGGGTCGTATTTAAATATGAGACAACCACGTTTATTTTTATACTCTATACCCTGGGTGTGAAAGAGAAGAGTTTATGGGAGCTAAATTTTGTGGGTGCGAGAGATAGCATGTGTGGAAGGGGTAGAGATGGGAGAGTATGCTCACCAGTAGGTCAAAACCTCCCATCAAGGAAGGAGACCTTGACGTTAGTTCGTCCGTTTACTTTGTGTGTGGGGGGGGAGATAATGTATCCTCAAGACAGCGTGTGTATTCGAGTGTTGGTGTGATCTTAAATTGAAGAAGAAAATCTCCCATGTCTTATATACATTAGCTCCGAATTAAAAAAAAAAAGAACTCTGATTTGTCTGAATTCACGTCCAAGCTTTTTTTATTCTGTCGAAAGGAGATTTCAAAGTTAATCTCGTGGAAGAATGGAGAAGCCAAGCTCTCATTTCTGTTTAGAAGAATGTCAATATTTTGTCTTTGTGCAGCCGAAGGATGGAGGGTAATTCTCTGAAACTAGACCATTACATACTTGCGAGTCGTTCTCTTTTGAAGTTTATATTTCTCATACTCTTCTTCTGTGACACAGTAAAATTGGTTTTACAGTATTGGGAAATTCCCAAATTCAGAGATAAGTGTGGCGGTTGGAGAGACGATCGATGTCCTAGCACATTTCCGAATTCTACTAGGGAAAAAGGGCATTTATAGCAAAATAAAAAATGGTGAGGGACAATTAAGGTAGTTATAATTAGCTAATTCAGGATATTAAAATGTTAATTAGAGAAATTGTGAAATTAATTAAGTGATGCAATGGCCAAGATGTTAAAAATATATCTTCCTTCAGTATTTACACTTAGAAATATTCTACTTGTACCTTATGGAGACTAACCTTCATACATTAAAAAGGAGAAGAATTCTAGGGAACTTGATTGAAGTAAAAAGTTAGAATGGAGACAGAGAAAGGTTCTTATTTTTCGTGAACAGGATAGGACAAAGAACAATGGGTTTAAGTTGGACAAGAATAGGAAAGAGGGTGGTAGAAATTGGTTTACAAATCGAGTGGTAGGTGAATAGAATAGGCTCACTAGTCAGTGGTAGAAGTTTCTTCCCTGTGTAGTTTTAAGAATTGATTGGATAGATTTATAGATGAGGATGCTGGGTAAAGGGGATAAGAGCTGCCTCGTATAGGCTATTGATAGTCCTTTTGCAGACTATTCCTTTTAACTTCTTTAACTGCATTACTCTATTCTTTGATTAGTAACGGAATAAAGTTTGAAACAACTAGGAAATAGTTTTTCATTTGGCTTGTGAGTTTGGTTTTTAGCAACATGGCGGAGTATTCGATCTACCCTGTTGCCTCGCGCTGTTTCCGTACCGATTTTCTCTGTTATGATCGTAAGCGCGGTGTCCGTTCCTCGCTTGCTCCTGATGCAGTGCTGTTATGAGTTGGAGAGGTTGTTCTGGTTAATCTTTCATTTATGGGCTTTTCAAAGAGTTTGCCCAGAAACTCCAGTAGCGAGATCGGGCGGTGGCCTTCGACTTGATATTTCGGTTTGCCCGGTTTCGGCAGGAAGATCATCTTTCTTCGCCATCTTAAATGCTACGTAGCAGAGCTATTAAAAAGAACAAATTTAACAAACTTCGGAACGGGGAAGGAAAAAAAAGGCAAGACCCTTTTTGAATCTGGGACGTGTCGTATAATAAAGACGGATGGCTTAATTTTACAAAGAAGGGAAAAGAAAGGAAAAGAAAAGCTCGCACCCCTTTTTTTATTTGCCATCGTCCACGCCACCCCCTGGCGGGAGATGGAGTACCTGGTTTTTCTTCCTTCTTTTTATTCCGTTTTCTTCGATGAAAAAATACCTGGCGTCATTTGTGTGCGGAGTGTCTATTTTAATCGAAATGGATCCATTATTTCGATTTGAATTGGAGGGTGGCTCTCCTCTTTCAAGTATGGGAGATCATGAATAGATGCAAACGGATGGGTGGATCCACGATGGACTGAATCGACTCCAGCACCCATTCCCGTGTGAGAAGGGCCCCTCGGATTACCCGAAAGTTTGAGGGAAAGTAATGTCTGATTTTAGGTATATATTAAAAAATAAGCAAACTAATGGAAGTATTTAATCATAACATAACCTCCATTGCTTTCTAGAACCTCGGTCGACGACAAGCTTCTAAATGCCTTGCTTGTAAAATTCTTTGGTTTTGATGCAAAATATGAACTCGTTTTCAACCTCTTCTCTTGATGCCATCTTAAGACCACTTAAATGGTTTTGTAATTTCCTAAGCAAGTGATGACACTTACGTTCCTTAATGTTATTTTCCAACGCCTTTTAGTGCAAATCAATAGAAAATAGCCATTATTTATTTTAACTTTGTTTTTGTGTTGTGGGGGGGGAGGGTGACGGATGCGGATGACCTTTGATAGGCCCTTGTGGCTTTTGTTATCCGTGAAATTATGTTATGTTATGAAATATTTGCTAAAAATAGGCAAATTGTATCTGCCTAATGTGAGCTTTAAATGGGATGATTATTTGAGTAAATACCGAAAAATATATGAACTAAGTTAAAGGAAATGGTATAAATTTCATCTTTTCAAACCATCTAAATACTACTCCAAACTTTATTCTCGAAATTTGGACATTAGTTTCGTTCCAGCCTGATATGATAACTCATTCCGGAATAGGCCTCTTCTCTTGGCTAATCCACATCATTAGCTTCTTCCGGTACCTTGACCTCGTAATCTGACATAGATAGAACGAGGATTATGATGGATTAGCTTGGTCGGTTCACGGGTTCGTTTGATTTCCATGAGGGAGACAAAAGGGAGGAGCTAGTCTACAGAAGATGAATCTCTCTTTTAACCCCTCGGAACCCCTCTTTCAGGGGGCTCAGATCTCGTGCCTTTATTATTTTCTGCGATGGGAAGAAAGAAAATCGTTTTTCACGGGTGACTTCGTTTGTTTGACCAGCTTAAACAAAGTCATGCCATTCATTTCCTTAGTTCCTATTAATCTTTTTTTTTGCAAAGTCAAGTTAATATGTGTGAGTGAGATGGTGTACAGGAATATTGAGAGAACGAACAGTTGATAAAGGAGAAGAAATATTAAAGGTGCAAAGTTGACTGGAGGTCACTCAGTGTATTAAAGCAAAGAATAGTGTTGGGATTCGTTAAGAGAAATGTTAATGACGAAAGATGGTCTTTAAAAGTCGGTGGTTAAGCCATGCCTTGTTTTTGCCCGCGTGCAGTCCATACATGTGCTTAGTCCACTTGAAGGTAGAGATGGTGCTGCAAGCACATTTTGGATTGGGGATGGGGGCGTAAGCACCTAATATTTTTCGACATTTCTCGCAATCAGATTTATATTTGTTGTTTGGGATCTGAATGGGATTTATGTATATTAAGATAGATATAGGGATGATACGGTCACCAATTCGGGACGGAGCGAGAGGTAGTCCTAAAATATCCTCCATTCACATTCCTAAATAATTCAATTAGTGTGTGTCAGGGGAATAGAGCATGTAGAGGTTGAAAGCTTGGTTGATTTCTTAGTAGTTTAGGGAGTGTTGTCTGGTGTTTGGGCGAAAAGAAGAATTGTTTGATTGTGTTGGAGGTGGATAATTTCAGGAGGAATGTGCCCCAATGAAATGGTGCCCCAACTTCTTTTGGCCGTCTTTCAACAAAGGCCATCAGCTTTTCAATCCTCTCTCTCGCATCAGAGAGCTTTAACAGTTCCGTCTCCTCCTCTCTTGCTATCGTCATCCCAGCTAATGTACTTATGTAGACTTCATTTATGGGGGGGCGGGGGATTTAGGTCAGGATCTCAAGCCCCGCCTGGTTCAGACTCGACCTTTCCTTCTATGGATTAGTCCCAACAGAGCTGCGATTTGTCTGTGCGCATTAATAGAAAAATTGTGGTATTTTCAACAACAGCCTTTCTATTTGGCATTTATTTGTGTGCATAAATGGAAAAATTGTGTTCTATTTTGAACAGCCTTTCTATTTAGCACGTGGACGTCTTAAGATCATAGTACAACATTTGGTGGCATTTCGTGTGGCTGCAAAAGGAGCCTATATTCAGTAGAGATATTTTCGTCGCTGGGATAATTCAGGCTTGAATTTTAGGTAAGAGGCCTCGGAGCGATGTTAACTTCGGAGAGAAGATTAGGTAAGAGGCCTCCCTGGTAAAGAACGAATAAGAATAGCCGGATCTCCCGGCATCTTTGCAAACCTAAAACTTTCTTTCATAAAAGAGATTGGTAGAAATTGGTTAACAAATCTAGTGGTAGATGAATGGAATAGGCTCACTAGTCATGTAATAGTAGCTTCCTCCTTGGTGAGCTTTAAAAGTAGATTGGAAAAGTATATGGTAGGCGGGACTGAATTCGGTGAGGGAACAGGAGCTGCTTCGTATAGGTTATTGATTAGCTTTTTGCAAACTTCTTTTCTTAGTAGTCTCCTCTTTCGAATGCTCTGCCTATGTACCATCCTCACGTTTTCACTTCCCCCAAGTTTACCAAATTATCAACCTTTTAATACCATTTTCTAGGGGAGATCCTACTCTTACCTCTTAATAATAATAACGATAGGAAGAAGAATTGTTACATGGCGCTGTTCGAGGCCAGAGGCCTTCACACAGCGCTTGTCATAAACCCTCGGGCTGAAGAGGTTGGGCTTATTCTCAAGGGAAGGATTCAAGCACCAAACGGAGCTTTAGGAGAGGGGGGTTGGGGGTCGTTTGCTAAAATCTATGTAGGATTGTGTGCCTTACATGCCCCACCACTCTAAATCCAACTAGCCTCCAAATCCACCCTACGGTCGCGCGTTTCCATGGTGACGTCCCGGGAGAGATCTTCCTTTCGTTTTCGACCTCTTTGGTCGTCTTCCTAGTCCGCGGAACTCTCCCCCAAAGACCACCGACCGCCTTCTGGTTTATAGTTGCCACCATATAATTAGGAGTAGAACGGCTCGAAATTCTGGGATACCTCTTAACCAACGAGAGCATCTCTCACCTCTGTCTCCTGACGGAGGTGCTGCAGCCATACGCAATTCCCTTATTCCATTTTGACAGGAATCGTGTACAGGATACAGCTTCCATCTTAGTTCCGCTAAACGATCTCCTGAATGGGGCGCACAAACGCAGCAAATCCCCATTAAATTGGCCGCCATTTGCTGTTAATGCTTTTCAGATGGCCAAATAGGCTATTTCCTCAGCCACCGAATTAAGGCATCCATCGCAGGAGTATTTGAATAATAATTTCATCTTAGTTAGGTTATGACTAATGTTTTTTATCAAAGCTATTTCTAATAATACTTTTATAATATCAAAATGGTGAAGTTCAGAAATAAATTTGTACCTTTAGAATTGTGCTTTAGTATATATTTTGAAAGGGGGGAAATTTAGTTTAGAGTTGCTTTTTAAAATTATTATAATTGGCAAAGTTCAGAAAATTTAAAAAAAATTAACCATGGCTTCTTTTTTTTAGATTTTAATCTTAGTAGCGAAGCCATTGCCTGGTATACATCTATTTCTTCTGTTCTGCAATCTCCTGTTTCTGAAATAATTCACTTTGCACAGTTGGCGAAACTTTCTTTACCCGTTTCCAGTACCCGGTTGAAGTTATATTCATTCCATCCACCTAAGGAGGACGATTCTATCTTAAATTTAGCATAATTGGTACGGAAATTCCACTTTATTTCATTCATTGATGTGTCTTATCTCTTCGGCAGTCATAGGAGTTTTCAATTAAGCATTTTAAAAGGGAAAAACGATCGATTGCCTGATGTCGTTGGTGAATTGAATATGTAAGGGTTGCGTGAATTTGAGATATATGCAATATAAATATTATAATGCGGGGCTCAAATAACCTTCCTGCGAATTTATCAAAAGCCTTGGCAACAACACGACGCGTGATCCCCAAATAATTCTTATTAATTTGCATCTGTCAATCTCTTCCATTATGGAACTTATTGGCAATTATGTGTTAAAAGTTTTCCTGAAGCCGAATTGGTGTTTGTTGAAGAGGCAATTCTTTACAAAATGGATAACCAGTCTTTTATTGAGGATCTTCTCAAATAATTTTTACCCAATCTCTAGAGGGGGGATTGGACGGGAACTCTCTTTTTTCGTTGGGGGCTTTTCCCCCCTTTGGCTATAAATAGCATTTTAACGATTTTATAGCCATCTGGAAAGTAGCCGGTGTTTAAACAGGCATTCTATATTCTTCTTAAACTTCACAGTATCCGGGAGTGGTGCGCCCGTATAGTTTAATTTAGTTAGCCCCTTCTGGCCCGGTGCTTTGCGATCGAAGGAGAGCAGTGCACTCGTCATTTATTCCGTTGTTATTAGTTCTTCCAGTTTTCGCAGCTTATTCGTTCGATTTTCTCGTTTTCGGATCTTAAGGTCTTTTATTTCTCTTTTCTGTTTGGGAGATGATTCTTTTAATCTTATCACGATTTTACAAAAGTCTTTTAGGCAGGTTTTATGGTAGAGTTGCTCGATGGTCTCATGCCATCTTTGCCACTGTTGTACTATGATTAATTGTCCAAGTTCTTCTTTTATTTGTAGTGTCTCTTGGTATCTTGTTGGGACGCATATCTGTTATAATTCTGTCAGTTCACGATGCACATTCTTCATCCGTTCGGTCCATTCATAAGTCGAAATGTTTTTATTGGAGGTTTTGTGGGTCGCTTTTCTATCTACTGATTTATTCTTTGTAGTTCCTCGTCTACTTTTTCCAATGTAGTGTCTTGTAGATCTGGTAAAGTTTAATCATTGAGATCTGCCTCATAGGTTCCTATTTATCCTCATTAGGATGCATATATGATCGCTACATGGTGTAGTTTCCGGTTGTAGGTGGAAGTTAGACGGCTTGTTAGACAGATGTCAGGCTTTTGGGCTGATCGTTTCGTGAAGAAGGTCGGGAACTCTGTTCCCAGACGCTGGACGATGTTTCTGTCTTGGCCATCATCGCCCCATCGTAGCGTTTCTGTAAATGGTTGGTCGCTATTACCTTTTAATTCCATATCTTAATTTGCTCGAATTACATCCGCTTCTTTTTGTGGTTCCGCAGTTGGTGTTGATTCGCAGGATTCTCGTTTGTTCTATGAATGTTAACTTTCTTTGTTACTATTTTCCTTTGCCAATACTTCTATGTGCCGGATTTTCCCTGCTTCAATCAGTTCATTTCTTAATTTTCGCCACCTTTTCTCTCCCCGGTTATGGTACATTGTCTTGATGACTTTATTTCAATCTTTCTTCTCCTGTTTGTTAATTCATACGTTTATCCTCCTCGTAGTCTCCTTCTTCGTCACTTGGTTTAGTCCTCGTTTGTTTCTTCCATTTCCTGTAAAAGATATAGCAGCTTCTCTTTCAATTTTCTCTCATGGGATTCTCATAGCCATTTACAGGGTCTCGAATGTGATCTTGAAGACATAGTTTCGGTTTGTGAATTTAACCACCTCTTTGATATTAGCCCCCGTCTCAGTTGAGACTCGGTTTCTGTTTTGGTTCTATTGGTGCGAGTTCTCTTATACGACTTTTTATTTTAGGGCATGTACCCGTTGCCATAGCAATTGTATTAATAAGATCTGTTTAAAGGTCTGTAATTGGAGCCTCGAGTGGCCCTTGTTGATTTTGAAGTGCGACTCCATTGTCCTTTTCGGTTGCCATATTTTCCTTGTTTTTTGGCAATTTTCTTTTCCATTATTCTTTAAATTGATTTCCTGCTGTCAAAATGAGTTTATCAAAGTGTCTAGGGGACCATTTGTTATGTGCACCCCTCCCTGCCTCATGTTTCGAGCTCTACTTATGTCCGAATGATGGGTGGTATCGGTTAGGCCCCTTCCGTGTGATGGTTCTTGTGGGTGGGGAGAGTTATGACAATCCAATGCTCGTATCCGTTCTTATAAATTGACTCATTCCTTAAAAGATCAAAGCTACGTTTATCGATCAGTAACGATTTGGATCCTTCCTTTAATTCCTTCGCTGCTTTTAATAGCCATTGACACTCCATCGTATCTTTCACCTGAGATGTTTTTGGTGTATTTTGCTATTTTAACTTGTGTAATGCAGTGATTGTCAATGCGCGCAGATGATTAGGACGAGTTAATGGGTGATTCTTGGACCTGCAGGGGCGGGGGATGTACACTATGTAAATTGAATACAGCGGGGGTCCAGTCACCCGCCTTGGGGCAAGCCTTTACCAGGCTGGAGGATCTGCCCTGGATGCACAATCTTAAATTGCATTCCGCGCTGCCATACTTTGTCGAATGCTTCGGATACATTACCACAAACTACGTCATTGTTTGCTCCACCAAATTTTGTCTTTGTAATTTTTCTATGATAATCGCAATCACCATTTCGGTGCTTCTTTTTTTCCGAATCCGAATCGTCTTGATTCTACAAGTGCCTTACTCTAGGTGTTGGATCTGCCTCCTCTTCAGAATTTGTTCGAATGCTTTACTCAGTTTTTTTACAAGTCTAGGGCTAATCGATTGCGTCTGGGTGACTAACACCCTGTGGCTATAATGACATTGGTTACTTCCATTTCTATTACGAGGTGGGATTCTTCAAATTCTTGGAACTTTTTGTAAACCTTGTTTGAGGGTAAATTGTTACTTATACAGACGGCTCCGCTTTCTTGGACGGACCCCCAGGGTGTTTGGCCTAGGTATTCCCCTACAAGGGGTGTCTTAACTGGGTGTCGGATGACCCAGTTGGAGACTCCTCAAACCTGATTCCTCCGGCTCCTACAATTATGCCTCTAAACTTGAGTTCGAACTCGGGTAAAGATGTCCTGAGGATTCCCCCGGGAAAAGTGAAGAAATGTACTCCTTTAGAATCCCCCGTGGGAGGAAAAGAAAAGGCTTCCGAGGCTCCCCGAGGGGCTCTTGGGTCCAAGGGGAAGAACAGAACTTGCCGTAGTGGGTCGGCAAATCCAAAATCGTTTTCATTTTCCCATCCCCCATTCATAATATTACATCTTCAATTTAATTAATACCTCCCTCAGTTGCCAACAGCTCTCACTGCATCCGCAGCTGATCTCGATGGTGCCTATGCCGCCGAGAGACGCCAGGCCAGGCCAGGAAACTCCTTCGAGAGGTAGATATAGCTCTCGGGCCGGTGGCGCCCCTGGTTCTGCCCAGGACGCCACCCTGGAGGGTACCACATTTGGCTATTTGTCGCCACGCCTCTGCTCCCAAAGCTTATACTGCGCCGGGAGTATTGCGTTCGACCTATTTGGAGCACACATCGTGTCACGCTGGAACCGTGCCAGTGTATACGGATGGCTCCAAGTCCCAAGAGGGGGTCGGCTTCCACGCCGTATCCCCTCTGTTTGAAGTCAGCGGGGCTCTACCAGGCGCTGCGTCTGTCTTCACGGCCGAGCTGGTGGCAATACACCACTCGGTACGGGAGATTACGCGACGTGCCCGGTTCGGAGACCGGATCGTGATCTTTAGCGACTCACAAAGCGCCCTGAGTGCTCTCGGGGCATTGGAATCTCCGCATCCCCTGGTTCGCGATATCCGTGACGCCAAGGTTTTGGTGAGCCGGGCAGATGTCAAGATTATCTTCTGCTGGGTTCCTGGACATGTAGGAATTGCGGGGAATGAGCGCGCCGATGAGGGCGCCAAAGAGTCCGCGAGAACTCTGCGACCGGACCAGCGTTTCGCTCTTCCTCACACCGACTACATGGCAGGAATACGGGCAGCTCTTCGGACTGCTTGGCAAAGAAGATGGGAGACGGTCGAAGGGAACTTAAAGTTGCGTGCCATTGCGCCGCGACTGTTCCCATGGACCTATCCCCTAATGCCGCGGCGGCTTCAGGTTGCTTTCTGTCGTCTCCGAATCGGACACACTCGTGTGACGCATCGCTATTTGATGGAGCGCTCGCCTGCGCCCTATTGCAACGACTGCGTCGTCCCCCAGACTGTTCGGCACATTCTTGTCGAATGTCCCAGTCTGGGTGATCTTCGCGCACGATACCTGTCCCGGTACCGGGATGGGCGGGGTTGCTACCGCCTGTCCCTTGTACTCGGGACAGATTCGTGCACATTGACATGTGGACTTGTTGACTTTTGGGGGGAGGCCGGGCTTCTCCCCTTTATTTAAGGTTCTTTTTTTTGTTATTGTTTTGTTTGTAGGTTGCACTCTTCTGCACCGGGGTGAGGGGGACCTCCCCCCGCTGCCGGAGATTGCTTCCTGATTGTTTGTTAAGTTTTTCCAATTTATATCATATTTTTACTTTAAAGTAGCCTAGTTCTAGGCTGTCGTGTTTTTCGGCGACTTATGCCCAAGTGGGTAGTTGCCAGATGGGCTCTATAAAAAAAAAATCAATTTAGTTAATAAATACTCGAGGGATAAAATTAAGAACTATTCACCGTACCATTAAAACCATAAGAACCTGAGCAAAACGTGGCAGAACCCCCACCTAACTTAGCTTTAATGAGTAGTTAGTGCCAAGGGTCGAAGGTGGGGCAAAGGGTTTGGTATTCAGGGCTAACCACCGGGATAAGGACTCCTCCAAGATGGTTGAAATAGGTCATAACCTTAGTTTTCCTCAAATTTCTTGCTACATGGTTCATATATTTCTTGCTTAAACTCTACGAAACAAATGAACTGAAACCCGTCCCGCATTTAATTATAAGAATCCTGGTTTTACCTCTGATCCCTTTTCCGATCCTCCCATTCTGAAATGCTTGAATATTGCAGTCGCATTTAAGTATGAGACAACCATGTACAAAATACTGGTTCCCAATAATAATAAAAGGTTTATTCTGTGGGTTGTTAACTCTTACCTAAGCAATACTTTTGGCTGGCTTCTCTCTCGAAACTCTTCCATTACTTGTGATCTTAGAGTCGTTCTCGTTTAAGGCTTTTGCTTCTCATACTCTTCTTCCATTACAGAGTGAAATTGGTGTGTGAATATTGTCTAATTCCAAAATTCACGGCAAGACTGTCCTGGCTGAAATATTAAGGTAGGAACTTGGTGTTTTTTTCTCTCAGAGACGATGTCATTGCTTCAAACTTTTCCTTCTATGTACAACTAGAAAAAAAGGGCATTTTAGGAAAATTAAAAATGGTGAAGGTCATTTAAGACAGCGAAATTATGAGATTAAAGTGGCAAATAAGGCAAAGGAAGATTCTAAAGTTATTCTACCTAATGGAGAATTTATCCCAATTAGGAGAAGAGTTCGATTGAAGTCTTCAAATGGGTAAAAGGTTCTAATAGGGAGACATAGATGACTGCTTCTCTGTATTTGGTGAACGTATTCCAGCTCGCCAGTTTCTTCATTACATTAATACTCACTCTGCACCCCAAAATTCCGTTTACCATTGAAACGGAAGAGTATCCCCTTTTAAGATAATTTATTTAGTCTCTAAAGAAAACGGTAATATCTCTACTTCAATTCATAGAAAATGATCTTCTACAGTTTAGGGAGTAACTTTTATAGTTTCTGAGATTTCAATATAAATTCTAATTTAAATCGAGGCTTTCAGTGCCCTCAATTGCAATTAACTTGTATCTTAGTAGTGGATTTGCATCCTTTGAAATGATGTTCCTTTGGACGCATTTCTAAACAAATATTTTGCCTTAGTTCGAGCAATTTTGACATGTGTTCGTCTCTAATCTGCCAAAAATTTGCAAAAAAATCCTAACCAGCATGATGCTGTCATGTGGGATTCTTTGCCTTACTGACCCCACCACTCGAGTTTACTCCTCTGTCCACTTACCTTCAGGGGATGTCTTTTGTTATCTTATTCTCCTCTATCTTCTTCTGGGCACCCGAATGAAGTCGACCGCGAGTATTTTTGAGCGCTATTTTTATTTCCTTCAAATATGAAGCGAAATAGAGAAAGTAAAGATGTAGTAAAGAAAGATATGGACAGCAGACAGGCAAAATGCAGAAATGATGTTGAAGAGTCGCCCCCTCCCCCCGGCTACTCGTCCCACCAGTGATGAAAGCACAAAAGTTGCTTGGCAACTAGCCTGCAAATCCACCCTCCGGTCGGGCGTTTCCATGGCGACGTCCTGGGGTACATCTTCCTTTCGTTTTCGACCTCTTTGGCCGTCTCCCCAGATGCGGATCTCGCCTACAAAGACCACCGACCACCTTCTGATTTATAGTTGCCACCACATAATTAGGAGTAGAACGGCTCACAAATCTGGGATACCTCCTAACTAACGAGGGCATCTCTCACCTCTGTCTCCTGACGGAGGTGCTGCAGCCATACCCAATTTCCTTATTCCATTTTGAGAGTAATCGTTTACATGATGCAGCTTCCATCTCATCAACGCTAAATGATCTCGTGAATGGGGCGCACAAACGCAACAAATCCCCACTAAATTGGCTGTCAAGTGCTGTTAATGCCGTTCAGGCCTAATTTGCTATTTCTTCAGCCACAGAATTAAGGCACCCATCACAGCCCCCCCCCTCCCCTTTTATTTTGGTTGATGCCAGTGAGGGGAGGGGGCGTGGCACCTTAAAACCACTCCAGAACGGAACGTGGGTGCCGTTAGCTTTGTTTCGAAATACTTGTCGCAGGTTCAATCAAAATTGTCTACCTTTGGAAAAGAGCTCATTCCCGCTTTTTCCGCCGTCAGCAAATTTGTTCCCACGATACAAGGCTCCAAGATAACCCTTTTACTGGTCACAAGGCTCTCACTTTCGTATTTCTTTCTCCCAAGTCTTCCCACCCTCCTGGTGGCTCTAGAGCGGGATTTCATTACACAATTTGTGAGTGACGTGCAGTTGTCACACGCCAAGCATCTCATCCCAGCTTACTCTCTGTCTTACGAATACACTGCCCGCAAACATTCTCTCTTTCATGGTCAGAATGACGATTCTCCCTCGCGTGGTACTGTTCGAGCGCAGCTCTTCCACACTTCTTTAGAACCGTCAACTCTGCTTTCTAAACACTGCCCCCCCCCTCCCCAATCCTTGTGTACTCCTGTCTATGAAGACCAAGGGTCCCATTTCGTTGCTTGGCTCAGTCTGGTGTTAAAGGCACACTTTCTCTTATTTTGGAGCACTTTTGTATCGCCTTAAATCTTCTTCGTACTGGTGTTCCCTGTCAGCACATGCGCAGCACCAAACCAGGATTCGGGCAATTTCCTCTTATTACCTAGTTCTTGCCTCATCTGGTCATCATTTTAGTCCAGATTCCCTCTCTGAGTTGCTTTGGATTGCAAATTCTTAGAATGCATTAAAGCACTCGCTGTTTTCCGGCATGGTTATCTTTAGTACGTCATTTGCCCTGAGTAGTGCGTTTAAAACCTCCTTGTAGCAACCAGGCTTTACTGATCGCTTGAGATTTTTATTTCTGACGGAGATGCCCTCGATGGTTGCATCTTGTCACTTGGCTTGGTGGCACTCGCTTTTACACTTGTCGAAGCAGTCTCCTTCTGTGGTGTATTTGTTGCGCCAGGCTGTTGACGTATGTTGTTCCAGCATACAAAGTACATTTGTATAACTTTCTTACACTGTTTTTTTCCTAGGATGCGCAGACTGAAGATCAGGAGTCCGTCTGTGGTTGTTTACCGTGCCACTTCCGTTGCAGCGAAGGTGATCTTGAACATATGGTTGTGGTCATGGAATTGTATCACTTCCGGAACCTCTGCACATGCATGTTGCTTTTCTAATCCTTCGTCCGAGTGTTCCCCAACCCAGCTCTTTACTTGTGGTAAAGGGGGTCGCCTCAAAGCCGATCGTCTTTAGTTAACTAGCTCCTTCACCTTGACGAGAGCTTGTCCACATCTGTTGTTCCCGCCCATATCGCGATTGTTACTTCGATCAGTTTAACAAGTGCGACTTTTTTAGCTCTGCGTATAATGCCTCGCAGATTCGTCTCTTCTAGTGCGGGGGCGGGCCGATGATGGTCCTCAAGGTAACCCTCTTAGTGAGGGTCTACATGCTCCTTTTTGGCTTTTTTCCATATGTATTTGTAGCCCCCCGCTTATTACCTAATTGGTCTCCCGCTCGAGTACTGCCCAGGATGGAGGATGATGGATGGATCGCATTGGGCTCCTCAAGAAGCAGAATCAACTTCCGCTACCCTTTTGCCACTTCCTCTTGGGTACTTCCACCATAACTGCTCTGTGTGTTCCTGGTCGGGTTTGAGTGAGGATTACTATTCAACTCGGGGTTGCAGTCAAGTTCCCCACCACGAAAAAAATCTGTTGTGGACTATTCCTCAAACCAGGGTCCTCCTAAGCCCCTAATTATGTCCGTACCAAGTAGCGGTCAGAGGTAGGACGAAATTAATGCATGGTAGACAGCTCGGGTGAGTTCCCAGGTTGGTTTGTGTGGGAGCGGGGATTGGGGGTTTTAGGCCCTCATTGGTTTGTGACAAAAAAATATTAACTCGCTTTTAAGAGTGGACAAAAACTCCACTCGAGTCTCCGATATTTTAGTAGCGTGGCTCTTGGTCCTTTTGGAGGAATTAAACCTGGGGGGGAGGGGGGATTCGGATCTACACTCGGCCTGCCTCCACCAACCTCACCTCCCACCACGAAGGAATAAGTTAAAAACAAAGGAACAAACAGCATCACATAAAATTATCCTTTTATCGCAGGTAGTCGCGACATCGAGTCGAGTTCCTTTTTCATAGCATCCTCGGGTTCCTATATTTGCTGTATGTGCATGTGTTACGCACACAAAGATCTTGGCGCTCATGTATCCATTTATTGATTTGTTCTTAAGGTTGTTGTTGTTGTTTTTGTTGTTGCGGTCGCATAACTTTGGTTGCCGTAAGTGAGCTTCACTCTATCATGGGTCTTAACTACCGCGTGGTTAATTTTTTTCTGGTTAACATTTGTGATCAGGCTTTTCATGCTTCTCTTGGACGAAGGAGGGGGGGGGGGAATTGGATTTTGTGGTTTTTAGCACTCGTGCCCGCGCCTGGTACTAAAAGTTTTAGAAATGGTTCCAGGCAAAAGACCCTTGGGTCTTGGATTTTACAATATCCCATAAATCAATATATTTGTTCCATTGCCTTTTACCGACCAGTTGTTATTGTCCCCTTGTAAAAGCGTTAATTACATTATTTTACAACCCCCCCACCCCTCGCCCCGCACTCACCCCGATTGGGTTGGGTGGAGGGGAGATGCTCTGTCTTTACTGAGCATATCCATATCACAGAGGAAATATACAAGGAGGTGTGGATGAGGATGAAGATGAGATAGTAAAATAAGACTTCTGGCGGAATAACGGAGTGGAAATCGCTGATTTGGATATAGAAAGGTTGTAAGAAAAAAAAAATGGGAAGGCAATGTATGAAGATCTGATGATAGGAGAATTCATAAAACATGGAGGAGAGAGAATGAAGACGGGTGCCCGGGGGCCACAGGAGTGGATGAAGAACAGGGTAAATCTTGTATATAAATGAGGGGAAAAGATCGAATGGATGTGTGGAACTACCGGCCAGTAACAATTGTCAGTGTAGTATGTAAAATTGGGGGGAAATTATTGCTGATAAGCTAAAAGAATGGGATGACAGAGAGGGTATTCTAGGAGATGAGCAAAGTTGTTTCACGGAGAGTAAGAGAAGAAGAGACAATGTGTTTGTGCTGAACGGAATAATTAATATTATGTAGAAGAAAAAAGACAATTTATGCTTCCTAGAAATAGAGAAAGCCTTTGGTAAAGTGAACAGGGAAATGTTATGGATGAGATTAAATGCAGAAGGCTTGGATGAAAAGCTTCTAAATGAGATAAATAGTTTATATAGAAAGAATAAAGTAAAACTGAATTTGAAAGGGACAGAAACAGGATGGATAATGAATGATGTAGGTGTCAGACAGGGATGCACGCTGTCTCCACAGCTATTCAGTTTATTTATAGAGTAAAGGTTGAAAAGATTGAAGCGTTTAAGAGGAGGAGCCAGCTAGGTGACAGTAAAATGAATTGTTTGGGATTTGCGGCTGATAAATGATTGAATGTGGAGCGCGCTTGCAAGGAATGCTAGATGTAGCAGCAGAATGTGGGAATGAATGCGAGATAAAATTCAGCGTAAGTGAGTGTAGGAAGGTGTAAATGAGGGGTGAGTTTAGGCAACGAGGTGCTAGAAGTGGTGACGAGTACACGTATTTAGGTATGAGCGTGTGCAATAAAGTGGATGTTTTTGATAAACACGAGAAGAAAGGAACTACAGATGTTAAGAATGGTTGGGGTGCTAAGAGGGGGGGGGAGGAATGAGCATGCAAATGGAATTAGATGTGTGAGAGAGCTCTGGAAGTGGATAGGTGTTCCACGAAGTGAAGTGAATAAAAGGGAGTTAGAGAGGATGGAGAAAATCCAGAACATGGTAACGAGGATGTGTTTAGGTGCAAATGGATATGTGGGGGTGGAATCATTAAGATTAGGTGGAGCAGATACCATGGGGGAGCTGCTAAGATGAAAACCCAGTATTTAGAGTATGTGGAAAGTGTTAATGGCACAAGCTGGGTAGAATGGGGGTCCATAGAATGAATTTTAGAACAGAATTGAAGAGAGAAATTGAGAGAATAGTGAATAGGTATGAACTATAATTAAGACCCAGGCAACAGGTGATGAACTAGAGAGAAGAATAAAAGAAGTGGGGCACAAAGAATGTAAGGAAGGGATTAGGGAAAAGAATACCTTATAGGGAGCCAGCTGCTGCTTAAGGCGAGAACTGGCTCACTAGAGGCAAGGGAAAGAACGGAGAGATGGAAGGAAGTGCAGTGCCTGGCAACGTGAAAACGGTTCTCCGAGAGAACAACAACGATCCAAAGATTAGTGGGGAAGTATATGAGCAGAAGTATCTTAATAACACACTAGTGTTTATTTAATAATAGAAGATCGTGGAACCTATTAGGAAAATAATTGAGTGAAAGATGGCTGAGAAAATGAGTTTGAATGAAATGAAGGTGGATGAGCTGACGGTACTATACGAGGGGTTAGTTCGAGGGGGGCTAACGCAGTACTAGTGGAAAGACTAAAGAACGTGAAAGTGGTAAGAGAGGTGACTGCGGAGGAGAGAGAGGAATTAGATAGGGGAGAAAAGGTACGTTGGATCACGGTGCAGAAAATGTACAGTCAGATGAAAAAGAGGAATGTAGTGATAGTGCACGAACCTGTCTGTAATGTGTATGGATTGTGAAATGTGGGTTTACCTGAAGGATACAGTTAGAATGAAGAAACTAGAGAAGAGCATATTCATATGCAAGAGGTGCAATGAATACAAGAAACTAGAAGAAGTAATAAACCTAAGGAAAAGTAACAGATGAAAACCAGGCATGGAAGAACAGGGTTAAAGTGGTAGAACAGGCAAATATACGACTAGCGGAAGAGTTAGAATGGAGTGAAAGGATGCTGGTGGAGCGAGAAAAGGCACAGATATAGGAGGAGCATGCATGCGTGAAAGCATATGGGGAGAGAGGCATAGACGGTGAAATAAGGGAGACTGGCAAAGGTGCAAAAAATAGGAATACATTGAGAGATCAGGGAGTGGAACAGGACAAGGGAAGGAGAGAAAGAAGGAAGAGAAGAGCAACTGAATTGGTGAAAGGACAAAGAAAAGAGGACAGCCAGACAGGAGGGAAATAGGAGAAATGAGCGAGAAGTGAGAGAAAAGGAAAAGAGGTGGAAAGTAGGAGAGCAGAACAAGAGGCTGTAGTAACTGAAGGGTCAGAGAAAGGCTGGATGTTATGAGAGAGAACTGCCATGAAGAGGAGAGGATAAAATGGCAAGAACAAACAGGAGGTGGTACGAAGGATATAGCTATGAAAAGGAGGAGAGTTAAACAGTAGCAAGTTGCAGATATTTGGAGAGTAGTGTGAAGAAGCTACACGCATGGTTTGAGGGGTTCTCTATGGGGGTAGATGTTCTGGTTGTTGCTATGCCAGGAAAATACATGGTCGATATAACTAAGGAAACTGAAAATGCATGAAGGAGACTGGATTGTGATGCAAGCAAGTAGGAATGATGAGCTTATGAAAAGGAGCGCTGCAGGATACATGAAAGCTATCGGGGGACTCGTAAGAGAAGTGAAGGCTCTGCACCCTTGAAGTGGAGGTAGCTGTGGTCCCAATAATGCAAAGGTGGTATGAAGGATAAAGCTATGAAAAGAGGAGGAGAGATTTAAGCAGAAGAGTAAGAAGGATGATGGCAATTGAGGAAGGCGGAAATGCTTTTGAATGGAGAAATGGAGTCCACCTCCAAGGTACGGGGACAAGTGAACTAGTGAGAGCAAGAAAGAGGTGGACTTGGACACTTGAGGCAAATGGAGCAGGTCAAGTGTAAAGATAGATAGCATAGAAGGCCAAAGTGGCGCTGGGCAAATGCACGAAAGAGGAGAGAGGATATAATAGAGTGAAGGTAGGATTCTGGAACTGCCAAGTAATGGTCTTAAGCATGAGAGAAGAGATTGTAAGGGAAGGCGAAAGAGCAGGGAGAGAGATAATGGCATTAGCAGATATGAGGGTTATGGAAGAACAAATGCAAATCGGTGGTTATCATCTGAGGTGGAAAGGTAGGACTCAGGAGGAGGATAGATACAATGGAGTAATTATACTAGTTAAAGAGGTTATATGGTGTCAGGGGAGGTGGAGCCGAATAAAGGGGCAATACAGAGAGGATTGGAAGGGAGGCTACAGACATATAGAGTCACAAGGGGCAGAGCCAACCTAGTAGTGTACAATTATGTGGAAGGTAAGAACCAGAGGAAGAGTGAATGGCTAATAGAAGAACTAAGGAGCCTGACACAAGAAATGGAGAACGAAAAAAATGGTTAGTGATCAGGTATAGTGGGGAAGGAAATGGACGGCAATGGAAGAAGGGTGAATCGAAGGATAATTGAAAGCGATGTAATTTTGAAGAATCTAGAAGTACAAGGAATCCCAACCTGGCAACAAGGAGAGAGGAGGAGTGCAATAGATATAATGAACAGAAAGTGTGGCCAGATAGATGAAGGCATATGTATTGATGTGGATCGGGAAATGGGGATCCAAACTGACTCAAAAGCTATAATAGTAAAAGTAAAATGGGACCCTGTATGGGAAATGAAAAAGGGAAGGCGGATAAATATATGGAAGATAAAAGGGGCGGATTGGGGAGCGTATGAAAATGAAATGGAAGAAGCGTTGGCAGGAATAATAATCTCTGAGGGTAAATTATACGGAGTTTGAATGAAAATAAAAGAGGTGGCGATGCAAAAGATTGGGACTAAATGGATCCGAACAGGAGGGAAAAAGGTCAAGCAAGGGGTGGTGGAACGAGGAAGTGGAGAAAGAGTACTTAACTAGGATAAAGATGAACAATCAATTAAGGCAAAGTAAAGAGAGAGAGAAGAGAGGGGGTTGAGGCAGAAAAGGTGGAAAGGATGGAATTAGAATGTAGGAAGCAAAAGCAAAAAGTAATCTGGGATGCAAAGATCAAGGAGGAGGAGGAGGAAAAAATAAGAGTGGAGCAAGATGGGTGTAAATGACTGAGAGAGAGAGAGAGCAGTGGAGATATCTGAGGAGAGCTTTGAAAGGGGATAAAAGCGAGGACCAAGTAATAATGAAGAAAATAGAATGCGAGGATGAGAAAAATTAGATACAAATTGAAGAATATTGGGGAAGAATCAGTCAGGCACGGGGGAGGGGGGGATGTGAATAAATTGAAGCTAATGAGGAACTTCAGTTTGCGGTACAGGAATTAGAGGATGAACGTATAGGAATCAACGGGGAGGATGGGTTGAAAAGGTTGAAAAATCATAAGGCAATGGATGAAGAAAGGATAGTTGGTGGAGTTCTGTAATATGGAGGAGAAAGGATGAAGGAGTTACTCACAACCTTATTTAATGATATGCTAGTGAATGGATGGGTGCCTGAGACTTGGTGCAAAAGTAGGATTAATTTGATAAACAAAGGTGGTAATAAAGACATAAAACTGGTAGATAGCTCTAGGCTAGTAGCCATAATGAGTGTGATGGGAAAGATGTTTGGTAGCATCATGACAAAGAAACTGAAGCAGTGGGATGAACGTGAAGGGATACTTGGAGATGAGCAAAATGGATTTAGGACTGGAAGAAGAGCCATAGATAATCTCTATATCCTACGGAATGTAATTGAGAGAGTAAGAAAACAAGAGGGTGTGCCTATGTCTGCTTTCTTGATATAGAGAAAGCCTTTGCTCGGGTTGATAGAACGAAATTGTTTGCAAGACTAAGAAACTTGGGGATGGATGCAAATATTCTAAATGTGATACAAAAACTATATGAGAATAACAAAGTCAAACTCAATCTGAAATGCATAGAAACAGGTTGGATGGTGACATCGGGGTTAGACGAGGGCGTACCATGTCTCCTAGCTTGCTCATCTTCTTTTTTGAAGAACTTCCTGGCAGAGCAAAGAGTCATTGTTGGAGATCGCATATTGGCAACCTTGGTTAGTGAAACAGCAGAGGGTTTTCAGAGACTTCTGAATGTGGTGTACCAGTATGGGGAAGAATGGAGAGTAAAGTTTAGTAGAGGAAAGTGCAAAATAATGATATTTGTAGAAGGAAGAAATAAAGGATTGATCCTAGGAAATCACATCCTAGAAGTGGTAAATGATTATAGATACTTGTGTATGGCAGTTTGTAATCAGAAGGATATATTTGAGAAGCATAAGAGACAAAATGAGGTAAGTATGTTAAGTATGACTCGCATGCTGAGGAACATGGCAACTAAACAAGCAAATAAGTATAAAATGATAAGAGAACTGTAGAAAGGGATAGAAGTCTCAAGAAGCATGTACGGGTATGAAGTCTGTAAAGTGACAAAGGGAGAATTAAAGAGAATGGAAAAGATCCAAAACAAAGTGGCAAGATTAGCACTAGGAGCCAATCCTTATGTACCAGTAGAGGCACTGATAGGAGAAATGGGCTGGAATAGGTATGAAGGGAGAATGGCAAGGATGAAATCAAACTATAAGTTGATACTGCAAAGGATGGGAATAGAGACCTGGGCAGGCTATGTGCATGCTGGCTACGATAAGACTGAGTGGCGCAAAGAGGTAATGAGAGTGAATGCGAATTATGAATTAGAAGCAATCTATATAGAGGACAGAGCAAAAGGAAAGCTGAAGCAGAAAATATTAGATACAGGAGAAAGGTTGTGGAGAAGTGGCGAGAGAAGTCTGAATGTATACAGAGGCAAAAGGAAGCCTTGCATTGAGAATATGTATGATGGGAGTTTTGCAAGCCAACTACTATTCAAGGCACGGACTGGATCCTTGGAGGTGAAGGGGAGGACATACAGATGGAATGGAGGAGATGACAGATACGAATGGTGCCTATTGGGGCAGAGAGTATCTATAGAACATTTGATTGTGGACAAATTGAAAGAAGAATTGAGGATAGAACTAGGAAGAGAAAAGTGGGAGGAGGTGGAGAGAAGGGAGGATTATGGACTGAGTGTGTGAAAAAATAGTAAGAGCAACAAAGAAATGTTTGCAGTGTGTGTGGAAGAAGAGAAATGAATAAGGATAATTAATTACTCTCCTCTGCACAGAAAATAAATGCCATATCCCGATACAAAGGATGGCTTAACAACCTGAACCTCGAATGATGGGGAGCTGAGTGTAGAATTTGCAGGGAAAATAAAAATGTGGTAGTGGAATGCATTGGCTATGAAAGGGAAAGAGAGAGAAAGAATGAATAAACTGCTGGGTAGAGAAGTATGGGCAGATGTGAGAGA